>JBAJNP010000001.1:327480-411277 GCA_036877545.1 Yasuhikotakia modesta
TGTGTGTGTGTGTGTGTGTGTGTGTGTGTGTGTGTGTGTGTGTGTGTGTGTGTGTGTGTGTGTGTGTGTGTGTGTGTGTGTGTGTGTGTGTGTGTGTACACAATGTTACAGTCTCAGGACGGCAAGGCTGTGCGTTCGAGTTCAGGGTGTGACCTGAGCGAGCTCATCAAGCGCAGGTTGGAGAGCGTGGCCAGCACAGGAAGTTCCGCCAGCTCTGGTTTCATTGAAGATAAGAGCTACTGTGACTCGGAGGAAGAAGAGGAAGGTAGCGACTGAGTATCTTCCTTCCCTGACGTACCCCCGCCTCCCTCTCGCCCCCGTCTCACCCCCACCCCACCCTCTCCTCTCTCAAGGCTCCTCTGATTGTTTTCCCCCCTCAATCTGATTGGTGGCTTCCTCAGGGATTCATAAATAAAACTCATATTTTATAAGAGCCACTGTCACCCGCTGTGCTCAGAGCTTTTTTTTTAATTTCCTGTTTTAAGAGCAGAGTGTGTGTTCTTCTGCGGGAGCGTTGGGTCGTACTGTCCCATGCGTGTTATTTCTGGTTTGATAAACTGTTTACTTAGGTGTGTGACCCACCCAAGCCCCCCACTTGAGCATCATTGACAAACAGCACGTTACAGTCTGTGTCTAAAAATAAAAGCCATATTGCATTGTGTCTCTGTGCAGGATATGCACGTAGTAAACAGAAGGACTATTCAGCAGCAATATACGTTTATTAGGACAATGAGAAAAGATCAAACAAGGACCAAAACCGCTCTAATGAATGATTACAGATTTATATAGATAGTTGGTAATAAAACTAAATTCCATAAATCAAATATAAACTGAATTACAAATCAGTTCAGCCAATTACATTGAAATAGTGAAATTATTGCTTAGCATTATTGTACAGTTAAGGAGACTAAAAGCTGACATGCCAGTTGCTTTTTAAAAGTCATATTCATAGAAAGTAAAAGATTCCTTGAAATTCTGCTCTTTTTTTTGCACACCAACAATTGCATAACAAGTCAGTGATTTTGATTTATCTGCTAATACCCTTCAACCTTTTCGTGCAGAGCCAGAAGATTTGTATAAGAAAGTGCTCACACTGGAAGACTTGATTTGCTACAGTTTTCAAGTGGCCAAAGGGATGGAGTTCTTGGCATCGCGAAAAGTAAGTCGCCTTTTCGGCATTTCATGGCATAAAAAATAAATTGCTATCCGTTGCAATGCATTGTGGTCTTAATTTATCTCTGACAGCTGATGTTGTAATGTCAGTTTCCTATTAATTAGTTTTATCAGTCATGGTTATTTTTGTTGGGTTGTAATAGTTCTTATAATGTCTTTATTCTGGCAACTTCTAAAGATGTTTTGTCCAAAGTTCTAGGAAAATCACCTTATTGATCCAGTGCTGTGATTGCTTGTGTCTTACACAAACATCTAGCAGATGAGATCAATTGCCACATACTAAACATGCTGTGTAGCGTATGTGATTTAATCTCACCTCAGGTCAAAGTTTCTTCTCTGGAAGTTCCACATGTTGTGCATTATCACAGCTTTCCGTCATGTGCTTCATCTGTGCACAACACATGGTTCAAATAAGACAAACTTTGACATACTAAAAAACCCAAAATTAAAACAGACACATTATATCCATTATCTATTAATAACGTCATTGCAAATGATTAAGATATATAGTATTTTGCTTGTTTGATCTGATTGGATCTCTTTTGCTTCTCAAAGTGTATTCATCGTGATCTGGCCGCACGTAACATCTTGCTCTCTGAGAACAACGTTGTGAAGATTTGCGATTTCGGACTCGCGCGAGACGTATACAAGGACCCAGACTATGTTCGCAAAGGAGACGTAAGTGTGGATTGTTTATACTTTTGTCCTTCCTGTCTGTCACAATTACGTGGTACAAAGGGTTCGAGGTTATACACGCACAGCCTTTCCAAACTACTGTGTGTGACGTACAAGCATGGCAAGGGTCCAAAACCACAGCCGTGGCCAATGTTGATATGAAAAAGGATATAATAGTTCTTATTGCCAAGAGTCTTTGGCAGGCTGTTAGTCATTTTATAAGCCCTGATAATATTATTGTGGTTTAAAGAAGTTTTCTTGTGGTTAAGTGCAAACCAAGACCTCATACAGCTTAGCCCTGTGTAATTAAATCGAAAGTGGATAGGAATTTAAAATAACATTAGAAGTGGTTTCCACACAGGTGAATTGGGCTCTAACATGGTACAATTATCTCTTCACAGGCCCGACTTCCATTAAAGTGGATGGCGCCAGAGGCAATATTTGACAAGGTCTACACCACGCAGAGTGATGTTTGGTCATTCGGGGTTCTTATGTGGGAGATCTTCTCTCTGGGTAAATACCAAGCTGTCCGAAGAGAATTTAACTCACACCCTCAGATACAAACTTCTCCATCAGTTCATAAAATGGTTCAGAAACTTACAGTACGGCAGCTAGACTAGAATATCGCTGATTTCCTTTTCTCTGTGGTCTCTTATCACAAAAACATCTTCATTTAGTAATTCTTGGAAGGTTACTTTCGAAACAAAGTTCTTGGAACAACATTTCAGGATGTTTCCACAAAACAAAGCGCAGACTTTCCTTCATCTACACGGGCGTCTCAGACATTGTTTGTTTGCTTTCGGTTCAGTGCGTTTTACGCCAAAGCAAAAGGCCCAGACAGGTTCAGCACCCATTTCAAAGTGAAACACATGGAGAATGAAGATGCTTGCTGTGATTGGTCCAGCTCTGATGGCGCTCAATCAAAAACACCTGGCACAACACAGGCAGCTGGTGAGATGTCCTGCGCTATCAACCTCCTACATATGGAGCGGCAATAACTGTCAGCTGCTGTTAAATTTTCCTTTGAAAACGAAATGGATTGCGCCTTCAGCCTGAAAAATACATTTTCTTTCTGTTTGGGCAGCAACATCTGTGCGCTTCAACTGCTTTTTAAACATTCAAGTTTGTAAAATAGAAAAGCTGCCCCTGTTTTACCAGGTTTCCCTTCTAGCAGAAAATCACAAGCCCTTAGTTACCAGGCAGCATTCAATGTAAATGTTTGGCCGCACTGTAAATGTTCTGTAACCTTTAATGGTATATTGTGTGAAGTGGCTTTGGTCTGCTGGCTTTTGCAAAAGCACTGAGCAATAATTCAATGTCTGCATTCGTATATACACAAATCATATACTGGCCCACAAAGTACACTAAAGAGGCAGTTTAATATGTGTGAATTTTATTGCTTTATATAACAGAATACTGTACCAAATATTTGGAATCACAAGGTACCGTACATGATTGTGAAAAAATATGTATGCAGTAGGTTTGCATTACTGCAGGGTTACCATTTATTTTACAATTTGTTTTAAAATGCAACCAGAAACCGCAGTAAAATTCTCCAGTTTTGCATGCACACTGTTTCTGTGAGGGGTGCAATGAACCCTGTGTGAAGAAAGTAATGAGATGTCTTTTGCATGAGCATGCATTCTCAGCAATATGAAGCTAACTGATGACTGTCTCATTATCACTAAATTGCCTTTAGTCTGCGTCAAAGAGATGAACACAATACGTTTAGAAATATTATTATTGCTACTTGATGGTGTTTATGGGATAAACTTTGCTATGCCCAAAGTACACTCTCATTCTTTGTCTTGTGGATTTGGGTTTCTTGTCTCTGTTTCTCCTGGAGCATCTCCTGCCATTTTGGAAATGGAGTGCAGTAAATTTGGAGTCCTTATAATGTATTTGTTTTCAGTGGCTACCTAATCTATGTCAGAGGAGTGTTTAGATCATCGTTTAATAAAAGACTGACCCTTTCAGAGCGTCATTTTTATGACACACATATTTTAGCGGTTATCAAATATTATTTAAAGGTTTTTGGTCAAGTATGTGAAAATATTTATCCATGAATCATTGTCTTAATGTGCAAAAAGTTGGAAAGTCACGCCATCTTTGTCCTAAGCTGTACTTGAGAAGCACTATTGAATTATAATTTCCTGTGTGGTCAACTGTCCTTATCAGCAGCCAAACTGATGCTCACTGTGACATCCAGCTCTTTGTCATTGATCTCTATGTGCTACCAACACACTTCACAGTACAGTGTGTTTCTCGTCAGGCCCTTTGAAGTGGCCACAGCTCTGTTTCATGAAGAGCCCTGATAACACCATTATTCCCTTTCTTCTCCCCAGGTGCCTCCCCTTATCCCGGCTTACACATTGATGAGGAATTCTGCTGCCAACTGAAGGAGGGCACCAGGATGAAAGCTCCAGAATATTCCTCCTCTGAAATGTAGGGTTTGCTCTGCTTGTGTCGTACAGATGTGATTTAAATGTGATTTCTCCTATCCTTATAATTATTATAGTGTTAAAATACAGAGTTAAAATAAAAGGGTTATTCACAGCAATGCCATAGAAAAACATTTTTGGTTCCCCAAAGAACCATTCAGTCAAAGGTTCAGTCAACCATTTCTTTCTTACCTTTGTACTATCTACAGAACCTTTATCTATTACAAAGAACCCTTTGTTACACAAAAAGGTTCTTTATGGAACCAGGCAGCCAAAATTTGCCGTTGTTCTATGGCATTGTGGAGCATCTTTTTTTTGTGTGTATCGCTAATACATTGTAAAGGATTCTGTCTGCTTTAAGTGAGTGTGGTATATGTTATAGGCTAATGGTCTTAGTGTTGGTGTATAGTCTGTGTAATCAATTCCTTCTATGTGACAAAATGAATTTGTGTAAACTTGAAGTTAATACAACACAAATCTCTCTTTCTGTAACCCCCTACGAAACTTCAAGGTAATTAGCAGAAACCGCCACCCTTGGGACAAGAAAATCCTCCTTTCTATCGATACAGTTGAAAAGAGCAGAAATATCTTATTTCATTGGTTTGACACGAGACTGAAGCCATAAATGGAAACAGAACAATTATTCGGGGAGCGCACGAAACGGCGACTTCTGATTGGCAGCTAGTTTATAGTGCAGTCGATGCGTAGTAGCTATCCATTACTGACTTACACCAACACAGCTGAAATTGAAGCTTACATTAAAGGCTTTAGCTTACCTGCACAGCATGTGGGGGCCAAACACAGTGGCAGGGCCCCTGGGCATCACACAGGCGAACCCACAGGCAAAATACTCCCGTTGTGGTTACAGGGTTAGAGAGCAAACCAAACCACAATCCTGCGTTTTCTGATGTAACAAGATATGAGAGAAAAGGTCATGGAATTACTTTCAAATGTGGAAAGGAAGTGGAGTGGACAACTTCAGATTAGCGTGCACATAAATGGAAGCAGGAACTGAATTGCCACGTTCTCAGGGGTTACGCTACGAAAAAATATTTAGAAGGGGCTCTTTACTACCTGTTCCCTATCAGAGCCCCTCATACTGCCTCCGAAGTGTTGTATTTGATCTTTGTTTCAAAACTATGGACAGAATGGTAACTTTTAACTGTAACATATACCACTGTTGTATACATTTAGAACCCTGAACAGAGCTCTTGTGTTTATCCTGGGTTATGTGATTTGTCACACGTTTGCAATCGCACGCTAACTCTAGCCAATTGAACATAATAACGGGCCATTAAAGACGCTGATTGGAAATGACCTGCAAAATGCAGTCCAGACCTCAGGCTTTAAATGTGATGATTCAAAACTCACAATCACAGCCTTTCTGGTGGCATGTTCTGTCCAAGACGTCTTTCCATTCTGTCGCACAGAACTTGTCAACTAATGTTGTAGATGAGGGTAAAGGTAACATACTGCATTGCCTGCTTGACTAGCACTGATTGCATGACCCCCAGGTGGGCCGTTCTTAAACACAGCAGAAGCACTGATGATGTTCTGACCTCAGGGTTAAACACTACTTTATCCCTGACCCTGGGCGTGACCCTGACCCCGCTGCCCTGTTGTGAGTGATGAAAAGTATAAGCAGTACATTCTTACTCTGCTGGTCAGGCAACTGGACCTTACTTTCTGTTTAGACCGATTTGCTCACTTAAGAACGATGGACCACTGGACCACCACCAACAGGTCATTGTGGCTTCTGACAACTCTATATGTTAATGCCATTGGATTTCCGTGATATATTTTCCAGGTGTCTCCAGGTTAAACCTGGAGTAAGGGATGTAGAACATCCTGCTGTATCCTTGATTTGAGAGGAAAAGCCAGTTGCCATTTTTCGGACTTCCTGTCAGTTTAGAGAGTCGTTCCATCTGGTTTCATTAAAATAACCATTATAAAATTTCAGCTTCCTCTAGCTAATCTCATTCACAGCATACAAAACAAATACCTCCCACCTAATGACCACTGAACTCAAACCCAGATGGATAAATTAGGTAATTAGTGTAAGGAAGTAATGAGTCATCAGCTAGTACAGTAATTTTCCATACTCCGCCCATTCTTGTGCCAGTCAGAAGAAATGAAGGAGTTAAATAACAGGCTTTATTTATATAAGGACCTTTGAGAGCAAAACCAAAGTCTAAACAGGATGCTGGTCAATCGTCACCTCTGATCACTGACTTGAATGCTCGGTTGGTGTATTAACACCCCAGTGTTTCACAACTGAACCTTTAGCCTTTAGCCAGTGATCCTCTGAAAAATGCAATAAGGGCTTTCAGATGTCCCTGATGAGGAGAGATGCTGACAGCTCGTCTAAACCAGAAGGAAGTTCATCTCAGCACGAACGTTCACCTTGAGAATGAAAGCAGACAGCTTTACTCTCCGTGTCACACACTAGATATTATTGATGACTGAAAATAATTGGACAGAGTTTTATAGACTGAACCTCGAGGTCAAGCCATAAAACAACTTACAGATAAAACATAACTTGTGAGGGGTTTTGTAGCTGAGAAATTATGCCTTATCGTTATAGTATATTACATATTACACTCCCACAGGAAAGAAAAATAACAGATATCAATATCTCAGTTATTTCTCTTAGACAGAGAGTAAATAAAAATGTTGCCTAAGTCTACTTTCTCAGATATTTCTCCTGAGAAAAGACCTAGAAATCTCACAAATGTCCTCACATGACATTGTAAAGAAGAGATCTCAACAATGTCACAAACTGAATTCAGTTTTGCTACAGTAAGTCTGTCATCAAAGTCAATACCTCTGGGAAGGGCAAAGCCACCAATAGGGTAACAAAAGGCAACCTCTCAGAAATAAGATTTTCCTGTGGGCTGCACATGGTCAAAGGAAGCTTGTATTTACCTTCTGGCTTAACTGTGTGTGTGTTCCCTTTAGATATCAAACCATGTTGGACTGCTGGCATGGAGAACCGACCAAGAGGCCCACGTTCACAGAACTGGTAGAGAGGCTGGGAGATCTGCTGCAGGCTAGTGTACAGCAGGTAGTGTATGTGTGTGTGTGTGTGTGTGTGTGTGTGTGTGTGTGTCTGACAACTCCCCTTAGAATTAAAGATTCAGAACCAAGTATTTAGAAACATATTTCAGCTTGCTGCTATAACCTGTTTTAAATTGTTCTATAGACCAAGTAAAACATTCACTTTCTTTCCGTAAACACCAAAATTCCTCAGTGCTGGTACTAATCAGCAGGATTCCCAGATAAACTTCCAAAAGATAAAACTCCATAATCCTGGCCTGGTGTATTTCTGCTTAGTTCAAAAAGAACGTGATTTATAAGGTACTGAGAACAGGAGACAGCACAGAGTTTAGCCCAGCTCCATAAAGAACCAGACTTAGTGGGATTCCCAAACTGTCCCTAATAACATTATTACCATAAAACATCTTTTCACCTTCCCATGCAGATTCCCTTTGGTCTCATCACGGTTCTCTCTACAGATTCTTAAATTCCATAGTGCATCCAAATCTATTCTAAACGGTTTGTTTTTTTAGGAGGGAAAACATTACATTCCAATCAACACAGCCCTGCTGACCAAAGAAGAGCCCTCGAGCCACAGCCACACTGAGGAGACCTCAAACAGACCTGTCTCTCTTAGAGACTCAGAAACGGCTTGGTAAGAGATTTATCTTCAGACGTTTTTACTGTTATGGGCTCAAACTGATCCCAGCACGTAGCTTTTCACTTCATCTGTGGTAGCTTTGACCACAACTTAAATCTGGAGTGACAGCGACTCATCATTCATGAGGACATATGCTTTTATGGAGGTCTGGTTTTTATATATTTTCCTGTTTTTTTTTTTACCTGAACATGCATTTTATTTTACAAAATTAACACGGTAAAAAGTACCTAACACTAATTGTTTTTTATAAGACTTAAGCCCTTGTAACATTAAACTCCCCTTGAGGAATTTCGTCCTGAAATACAAACATAGTTTCAGGATTTATGTGTACTTAAAATAATATTTGTTCAGTTGTTATACTTCCACACGCTTGTGCAAAAGATTAAGCTGCATTTAACGATCTCTTTACAAATTAATATAAACAAATACATTCAGCACAGAATTTATTTTTTACCATGAAACTGTGTATTGTGTTTTTTGATAAAGCTTTAGCACTGATAAAAGTGTTTGATGTTTTCAGGAATATCAAGATACGCCCAGCGAGTGTTAAGACCTTTGATGATGTCATCCTGAAAGATGGAACCAGCAAGGTTCATGAGGTAAAGAGTTTATTCCTCACCCTCAACCCAAACACAACATGACTGTCATTTAAATAGCAGAGTCCCTTCACAAAAGACGGTGATGCCACCAGAATGTATTAAGACTGAATTCGGTTCCACATTGGAAAGGCTTAAGTTTTTGGTTGGTTACAGGGGGGGCAGTCAGACAGCGGGATAGGCCTCTCTTCAGATGACCTGAAGACTCTAAAACATCTGGACTCTCTGGCTCTGCCCCTGAGCTTCATGGCTCGAGCGTAAGTAAAAAATGCGATTTCCCGTTTAAACCTGACAGACTTCAGAACCGCAGGAATGGGTAGAGCTGCCATGGGTAGAGCTTTTGCCCTGGAGACCCTCCCACCGGCCTGGAATGCAGATGCCACAATTGTCATACAGCGCACCCCTCCCCAACTCCACACGACTCCAGTCACAGCCTTTTACTCTGAGAGACGTGCCTGTGCGAGACTCCCTCAGACAATGGCACAGTGGAGAGAAATTGCTTAAGGTGACAATCCCAACAGCTAGACAACAAAAGCAGGGGCGGGCGTGTGGCTTGTTAAAGTCGTCTGTGAGATCTGGTGACTGGCATCTTTGTTTGAGCCGCCTGGGTTGTAAGAACCTCTGACTCTGTCACTAAAACATTGTGAGGCTACAGATATGGCACACGGCCATTGCATACGATGATACGCAATGAATTGGCCCTTTATTTTATTTGGGAAAGTCATCTTTTGATCTTTCTTTAAATAAAAGACTTTATGCATTAGTCAGACCTCTTAGAATGTTTGAATAGTGCCACCAATATTCAAATATGAACTTAAGAATGAGTTTAATATTTAAATAAATATAGATTAATATTTGATTATTAAATATCACATTCAAATTTAGTTAATTATTAAAAGTATGCAGGCTTTTAATGACACTGATAGTTTGTCTGAGACTGACCTAATTATTTATTTACCACAGACTCAAGTGTGCTGAGGTTTGAGACAACATTACTTCATTAAAGCCTCCAGGGCAAATGGAGCTAAAACTAAAGCCTTGGTGGCCCTTTAAGTTATTCATGGCAGGTCTTTGTGTTGAATTGGCTTTGGTTTTAACACATGGAGCTCTGGGAAGTCTGTTTATGGTCTTTCAGTGCAGTGAAGGCCAGGGTTCATCTGCAAAATGTGTTCTCTAAAATGCATTTAAGGGAGCATAGACCATTCAACATCCTAACATTTGATGACAACTGTGTACCGCCAATTGCATTGATGATCTCATAGACAAACATTGATGATCTCATACTGATTGGAGGTCAGTTGAGGGATTGGTGATTGGTCAGTATTGAAACATTTGGTTTTGCTGTGAGTTTGCCTCCTGTCTTATTTTTGTTCTATAAATTTCAGTATCAATGAACATGTAATCAAGAATTGGTATTACAAACATTCTGTGTCTCCCCATCATTTTATTACAGTGCCTTCATCATCATCATCTTTATCACAGATCTGTTTGGTAAAAACTGGGCACAGCCTTTAACTGATTGGCAAAGGCAAACACGAGTTACCATGGTCACAGCCATGGGAAAACAGAACCTCTCTGAACTTGTTGAGAATGATGTATATATTGTAAAGAGGCAGCCCCTCCCAAGTACCCATTCAGCCACTGTGACCTTTGACCTTGGACAGCTTTACTGGTCTGCCCAAGCGTCTGTGTAACGTCTCTTCCTCATTGTGCTGTTGAATTCCACCTGGTACTCCCACATTTATTATGCACATATGCAGAGCGCTTGGCACTGACAGCCCAGCGTCACACTGGGCTACCCAAAGCCCTAAAATACATATGACTCTAATGCATGACTGTCTGTAGATATTTACTGCAAATGTTCTGCCCTAGAGACCCTGTAGACTGACCCACAGCAGTAGCTGACTCATAACTCAAGGCTTCCTCTAGGGCAGCTGATATACTTAACCCTGGTAAAGAATCATGGAAACCATAGCAACACAATCCCTCAACTTGAGGCACAATATATAGTAATGACACTGGTGTACATACATATAGTGCAAACAAAGACAATAAAATGCCAGTGCATGTATAAAAATACTGTAAATATATACTGTACTTTATAGATATAAATAAAATTTGTTGATAAATGAAGTGTAATGCATGTTCAGACAGGAACAGGAAAATGTTTAAAAACTAGACTGTTACGTACAGGCTAAACTAGGCTGTACTGTACTGTACCGTACTGTATACCTATACTGTACTATATGATCCTGTTATGACTATGGAATGTATACTGTAAACATTAAGGAATGTTAAACTTTTAAACAAGCAAAGACAAGCATTGCTAACCATCAGTATATGTTCCTTTATCTATGTTATGTTCAGGATATATGTGACTCTCCTTTTTTCCTCCCACAGGATGAAGAGCAAAAGTAAGGAATCAGTTCTGTTGGAGGGGGAGATGGAGAAATTCCCACCACTCGTTCCATCACTAGATTTGAGTCTGGAGGAATCTTCTCTTGACCCGGAGCTGGAATGTCACAGCCCACCTCCAGACTATAACTATGTGGTCCGCTACTCCACACCGCCTGTCTGAACTGGGCAACACTGATAAGCTAGCAGAAGTCTCACCCAGGTTCGGTGCATCTGATTGGTTGGGCCCATTTTGTCTCTGCACATTAGATAAATCAGATTTCTCGGTTTTTATTCATTTTTTTTGTTTTAACTGGGCATAACAAAAGGAAATATGGGTTGTTCTGTAAAGTCATAGAGTCACAGATACAGTTACAGATGAAGCCCCTCAGGTATTCTGCTCTCTACTGTAAACACAATTAGCAGAATTTTTTTTACAGTAACTGTGCCGTTTTTCAGGTGAAATATCAGATTCTTCATACAGAATTATGGTTTTGAATTGTTTGTTTATTAAAAGCTTCTTTTATTTCTAGACAAATATTTTATCGAAATGAAAACTGGAATCATTGTCACATGATATTTTTATTTTGCTGCAATTATTATTTCAGAGCTCACCAGAGCAGTCTTTGTGTGAAAATATTTTTCTTCAGAACAGATTATACACTATACATTTTAGTCAGGCCTCTTTAAAACCAGTTTTAGGGTAACTGACAGACAAACTGTCAAGAGTCAGACCACGGACTGACTCTTAAATAATTAAATGTAAATTCCAGGATATGTTAACCATCAGTGCCACTGGAATTGCGTGCCCGGATTCTGGGATGTCTGTCTAAGGGCTGTTTTCCTGATTGTGTCTGAGGACCATTTTCCTGAGTCTAACTGAAATAAATCGCTTTGCTTTTGTATTTTATCAGGCAGAAGATCACAGTTTTTTCTTTAATTCACCTACCTTTTCTTCAACATCTTTTAATCTGGTTAAATCCAAAGCAATCTTAAATCGCTTCATGAAACAAGCGTAATGTCTGTGTCTGGTTTTATAGTGCAGGACAGAAGAGCTTATGGGTTCCTAACATCCCGTCTATCACTGTGAAAATGGCTTGGAAAGCCTCAGCGAGTGAATAATTAATGAACATTTAATAAGAAACGTACATGTCGGTGTTTGATCAAACGTGGACCACAATAAAAGTCTTGCTCTTTAAGCAATAGTTACACTGCTGCATTGTGTACATTTATTATTTTATGCCGTTTACACTACTGTATATGTACATAACATCACATGTTGCGCAGCTATTAACTGTATTGTTTATGAGAGAAAGTATTTTGTATTAATATTAACTGATTCAGTAGTCTTGCAATAAATACTACTAAACCTTGCAGGGCAGGCTGAAAAAATACTAATAAAATTTGTCAAGGCTGGTCAGTAGTTAGTTAAAACAATAGTAGAAACACATGCACACATTTAACCATCAGTAACTCTTTACTGGTTTATAGTTATGCAGTGGGTAGTGAGTCAAGCTGGACCACTGAATCAATTAAAGCAGATTCTTTTTACAACCCGTTTTGAAAATAAACCAGTTATTTCCAGTATTGTTAATCCATATTGTTTTAGTTCTGCATTCAGTGTTAGTAGAATGTTAAATGAATTATTATTGAAAATTGTATAAACTGCCAAATGATACTTTCCATTTATGGTTTGTTGTTGAATGGCTGGTATTTGTGAAAAACAATTGTATGCACTGATATTTTCTACATCTAAATTTTTTTTTGTATTATAATTGTATTTTATTATTAACCAAACCTAAATAAAGATCTATATATTTATATATCACACTTTTTCAGAGTCATAATTGCTTTTGTAAGACTTGCAAAGTGTTTGTTAAAATATTAAAATTCAAAAAAAGGATACAAATATTGAGTATCATGATATTGCCTACTGGAATAGTTAATTTAAAAAATTTTCCATCCTTTTCTCACCTTCATGTCATTCTAAACCTACATGACTTCTGTCTTCTTTAGAACACAAAAGAAGATATTTTAAGAAATGTCTTTGCTGTTTAGTGCCCATACAATGGAAGCCGATGGGTGACACTGTTGTATGTCGGTAAATGATGGCAGAAATTTCATTTTGGGGTGAACTATCCCTTTAACTATTATATTATTCTCGGTTTCAGATGTTCAGACCCTGTGTCATCTTCCTTTTACCTGCAAGTCATAGAGACACATTTCCTGAATGGGTTGAGCCGACGACAGTCTGTCTGTCACCAGGACAATACCTCTGTAAGTAGGAAAACTAAGGTTTTCCAAATCATTCCCATTAAAGGAGGATCTCTGTCACACGGGAGACGTTTAGTGTTTACAGTACACTTAAAAAACAAACAAACACTTGACTGGTTTTTGACTGCTGGTTTGTTATTGACCTATTAAAGCGGGTTGTCTGACATCTAAACCGATTCAGGAATACGAACTATAAACAAACAAGGGAAGGATGTTGGGAGGGTTAGAGGTCATCATATTCTGGCTACAGGAATAAATGTGGTATTCACGCACATCTCATATTTTTCCTGACTAACAGGAAGACCATAGGGCCTCATAGCGCTGCAGCCAATCACAGAGCTCTGAACTTCCCCTCATTCAAATCATATTAATATTTCTACTAGCATATGTAGCAATACATTTCGTAATTAATATACTAAGAAATAAAGTAATGAAATGTTTAAAAAAATGATTTTATATTAAATATATAAACAATACAGTGTAAATAACACACAGGCAATTTTGCTACAACCACATGCAACATGTAACAAGATTAACATGAAAACAGAACATGTTTAAAACATAAACTTTATAAATTGTGAATAATAACTGTGAATCTTGTTATTTAGAATCTTCCATCTGAATCTGCAAAGATTATCTGTGAGAAAAACATCATGTGTGCATCTAATTAAAGCTTCTCTCTCCTAATAGGACCTTTTCTTGTTTGTCTTGTTGAACAATGTGTAAATCCCCATGTTGCCACTTTCAGAGCCCCTTCCCAAGGAAAACAGCCCCCAGAGGTAAGATGCTTCATTAATCACTAAAACAGAGGTGGCACACGGGGTCTCTGGGGCCCTGCCAAACCTGAGTCCTGCAATCAAAACAGAATGCCTTGAAATCCTATCATACCCCAAACTTCTTCCTCGGAACACATTACTATTAATGGAGTTGTCTTCCCCTCCGGCCTCTTCCATTCCCACGCTGTATTCCGGTGAGGGAGCGTAGGGAACGGCAGAATTAGGGTTGGGGGAAACATTTTCCACCTCTTACCTAAAGCTGAAACAATAGGGTGGATGGTAATAGACCAAAATACAAATAGCCCCAAATATGTTAATATACTTCCATGATGGTCAACACAGTGTCAACCAGTTCCTTCTACATCACGTACTGTTTGTCTTATAAATAGCCGAGACCTGTTTGGTCTTAAACTTTGGCTTCCAGATTAAAGTAAATTCTTTTTTTCCCAATGGGGTTCTAATTTCTAAAAATAAACCATTTAAATCTGTCAAGGATTTTGACTTTCAAAACAATTTAAAAAACATCTGATCTGCTATGGAAACTTCAGACTGCAAACACACTGGACCAAAGACAGCCTAGAAGTTATTGAGACCTTTCCTGCTATTTGACAGGATAAGCAAATACTCCTAGTTTATGTTGTAAAGAAAAACAAGATGGGATTACTGATGAACGCATACAGGATGAATGATAATGCGAAACTTTTGCAAATGTTGGCAAAGAGGTGGCAGATTTGTGTCAGAATAAACTCACTATGAGGAAACCACTGAGCTAATGGAATCGTGTGGTTGTGACTCATTGAAAGCAATTGATAAAACAGTTCATTCAGACCAAAAACCAACTCTTCTCAATACAAATGAAGTTTTCCACGCACACAGACTCAACTGTTTCTCTATGCACATATAAAAGTGTATGCAGATGCTCTTGTGACAGTTACATTATTTAATTCTATTATTAATATTAAATAATATTAAATATTCCTGTTGTAATAGAGCTTTTCAGAATTAGACATTTTTATATTCCTATGTGAGATTTTTAATGTATTTTGTATTTGCTTGCCTCCATGATCCTAATACTGATCATTATTTATATATTTAAAACGTGTAAACGTACAACACACTCGTACATGTAACAAAAAACATAAAACGGAGAGATAATGTGTCTCTTTGTCGCCACCTCTGTTTGAAACATAAAATTGCAGGTTACTTTACGTCTCTGTTTATGTTAAACTCAAACGAAGCCAAACTTTTCAGGAAAATCAGATCGACCGCTCATATCATACATCAGTATTATAAGATTAACGTCGTGAATCGTGGTAAAGTAAAGATACTGTTTAAAGCACTTATTTGTACGTAATACCTGATTTTTTTTAACCCAAAAGGCAGCGAACATAAAGCGCATTGCCTGCATGACGTCGCCCTCTTGAGGTTCATTTGCAATAGTGCTGAAGACTAACATTTTAACATTTTAACATAACTAAGTCATTTCTTTCTCAAAGATATCCTTGTTATTATTTAAGTGTAAATGTCAAAAGTTTTACAACATCTGTTATTAAAAGTCTGTGTTATAAAATGTTTTACCAGCAGTGGCCATTAAATTCGGGTGTAGTTAACGTTTCAGCTACATTACCAGCAGGGGGCGCCACAGTGTTTTGCAGTGAGTGTGACGACCTGTCACTTATACACTTGTAATTAGACGTCATTCCACAACAGCGTCACTAAACCCAGATTAGCGATCAGACACTATATAACATTTCCTAATATTGATCTATATCATATTTGACAGTCATGTTTTAATATAGTGGAGATCATGGTTAGCTGTCACACTTTTTACACTTTTAGATTGTTTATGAAGTGAATTCTGCATAGGTTACCAAGGTAAGAGAAATTAATTGTTTTAAATACATCAGCCTTTTGTAACAACCTGCAACTTTATGGGGTCAAATAAATATGAAAGAAAAAACAACTTTGTCATAAGAATTATTAACTTTGTCATAAGACCACAGTTCAACCTTTTAAATAAAAATGTCATTTACTTTTACATTACAGAGTTTACCCTTAATTGCTAAAATGTGTGCCAGCAAAATATGAATGAACATAAATAGTTTGAGTTGACATATTTTTGACATATTTTTGGTTAAGAACCTGTCAACAACAGTTACTGACATATACAGCTTCTAACTAATTCTGTGTGATAACAGTCAATCTCCTCTGTTTCTTAACCTGTCAACATATGGTAAAGGCAAGTTAACCCACTTTGGTAAGTTCTTATTTTCGTTTGGTTTTCTTAAAAACCAAATGTATGATAATACAAGTTGAACTGTATAATAATAATGTTTAGAAATTGACTTCAGAAATGTGACTCTGGAAACTTGCAGTTCAAACGCATCTAAACAGTCATGAGTATGTGTATAAGTGTATAATATATACAGTCTATAACCATTAAAACATTAAAACATTTCCCCTGTTGATTTATATAGTTGACATGAAATTAAATGGAGACTCATCGCCAAATCTAAACGATGATAAATATTCTATATATTTTAAACCTAAAATGTTAATGTTAAAAGATGTTTTGTTGACTAACCATTTAGGGGTCATATACAGGTCAACAAAAATATAACAGGCTGTAGAACAGGCATTAATATCCTACGTTATTTCAATTGGTTTATTAGATATGGTTTGATTAATGTCTCGTTTTAAACTCTCTGTGTTCTGCACGAATGCAAAACCAAATTGAGCTTTACGATAAATTATAATAACGTGCTTCCTTTCCCATTAAATCTGTCCTTTTCTTACCCAGCATCTCAGACTAGATAGCCAAGCCCAAACAGGCTACTGTCTGCATATGTTAATGTTGAAAATGTTAATGTCACCCCAGAAAACTCGCAGTAAAATGAATTAACAACTCGTTAAATCTTTCGACTACATGGCGACACGCACGACGCATTGTCGTCGCATGGGTACTGTAGGTGATACCTCGCATTTCCATAAACCGGATTTAGCTGTGAAGTGTGACCCGAAAGTGTCACATTGTGAGGGATGGGGAATGTGAAAAGTTCGCCTTACTTCAAGACACCTTCTCACGCTTTGCACCTCTTTTACAAGAGTATCCTTCACAAATACGCATGGACTCCACGAAGGCGACAAAGTGCCATGGGTACTATGCAGATGTGACGTTCCCATATCCACAGGTTTGGCTCCATTAGAGGGACAATAACATTAAAACTACAGGAGCTTGGGAATATTAGTCTCTGATTGACTGTGTCTGACCAATCACGTCCCATATATTAGTTGTTTTATAATTAACACCCACTTTATCTGTAAAATTATTATTATTATTATTATACTTTTACTCGGGTGTGGTATAAACAAATACATACAATAAATATATATATATAATATCGTAAATAAATAAACAAACAAACAAACAAATGAAAGTTATAAAGTATGCAGATAGTTGCTTGCTTTAACAATTTAAGCCTTTTTACTTTTTGGGGAAAAGTGTGTAACTTTTAAACTCATATAATCTGGTTACAGTTATAGTCTGAGAAGCGAAACATTTTGTTGAGTGAACAGATTTTTTCCAAGTCATCTATGACTCGTGAAGTCATAAAAGTTGTTAACCTGCTACGTGCTGAATATGGCAGAAGCGCTTTTCAGATGAATGTAATTCTGAGGTGATGCGGGAACTTGGCGCTAGGGGAATCTGTGAGGGCTTGCTGGTGTAATTGGTCAGTCATTTGAATGCAAATCCAGAGGTTTTGAAGTCCTGGCTGACGTCAGGAGGGCTTGGTTATACCTTTGCCACCACCACGTTGACAACAGAGTCACATCATGTTTGATTGAAGCACGTCAAGGACTACGTCGCGTGACCTGAAGATTTGGAGAACATTTTGGAGTACTATAGATAAACAGGCCTGATTTTAATTCATACTTGGCATGGTGCATGATTGGCATGTTGCCTTAAAAAAGACATTTTAAGGGTTTCTTTCAAATCATGTACGTTGGATACCTTTTGGATAAAGAGGGAAGCATGTATCACCAGGGACCAGTGCGAAGATCTGGCATCAGTCTTCCTCCACAGAATTTTGTTTCCACACCTCAGTATTCAGATTTTACAGGATACCACCATGTGCCCAACATGGACACACACGCGCAGTCAGCGGGGGCATGGGGCGCTCCTTACGGCGCACCAAGAGAGGACTGGGGCGCGTACAGCCTCGGACCTCCAAACAATATTTCTGCACCTATGAGCAATTCTTCCCCGGGACAAGTTTCCTATTGCTCGCCTGACTATAACGCCATGCACGGGCCAGGATCAGCAGTGTTGCCGCCACCACCTGATAACATTTCTGTGGGCCAGCTGTCCCCTGAGAGGGAAAGACGTAATTCATATCAGTGGATGAGCAAAACTGCACAGTCGTCATCAACCGGTAAGATTCAACCCAGCTAACAATTTTAGGGACCCTAACGTTTCCAAAAACATTATACATGTTAATAATGTACAGGAGCGTCTTTATAAGTTGTATTATAGTAGATATTGCTGGGTTATAAGAACTTTTTATTCTGCTATTTTTTTCTGTGTTGACTGGGCAGAATTGTAAGTTAAAATTGTTAGTCAGGTGTCTTTGGTGTGGTTGCATTTTATATTGTCAGTAAATACAAAAAGTTTGTAGTTATTTAAAAAGAATAAAAACTGTAGTTAAATACGTATTAAATAAAATTGAAAAAGGTTAGTAAATTGTAGTAAATGTACAAAAAGGCGCTTTGGAGGGAACTATTTTCTTGTCGCATTAGAATAAAAATAACATAACTGGTGAAAACAGAGAACATTTCAGAACCAGCGAATATTTCCACCTTTTATTTCTGTGTTCTAGATAATATGGCACCAAATATTTTTACTCATTTGATTTAAGTACAAAAATTATAGAACCGGTAAAATGTATTTATTAGGTAGAAATCTATAGCAATAAAATAATATAAAGCGAATTAAAATGGATAAAACTGCTCTATAGTTTTCGTTAATGGTAACATTAATCAATAACGAAATCATTTTGCGCAAATAATGTATTTGCTGCGAACCGGTGCAAAAATGCGACACAAGAAACTGCGAATTTTACAATGAATTTTGTGCGAAGTGTCGGGGCTGGAAAAGCAAATGGTTTTGCAGAAGCCCAGTTTAACATAAATAATCGTCTGTTCTCTAAAATATTTATAACAATAAATAGTTTTATACCACAATGAATAATGAAAAATATATTTTATTACTCAAAATAACTGGCAAAAGAGGCAAATGTACTTGCGACAAAATGAAGGTGTTGCGAATTGGCGCCAGGGTTGCTTGTAATGCTAATGTGCGACTCCAGTAAACAAGATGTGAGGTCTAACTTTTCCTGTTACATTGTCTCAGGTTTGAGGGTTTACTGTCATATTCAGGCGGCGACTTCTTTCAACACCTTATTCACTTTGATATGCAGCAGTGCGTCTTCCTCTGTCTTTTCCTGAGGGTTATATTGCCTGTAAGAGTGACGATTCTCACAGCAAATGAAACTGTACTGTTCCCAGATCATGTTAAACAGTAATACGAAGCCTACAAAAACATTTATAAACACTTTATAGCTACTGTGTCTTTTTAACGTGGGTAACTCTGAACAAGTCAGAGTTTAAAGTTTACAAGCTGAATGTTTACAGGATAATGTGGTGACTAAAATACAACGTTACATACTAATTTTACGTGCTAATTTTATTGCTTAAATTATACAGGCCCATAATGTTGCCAATATATTATATTGTCGTAATATGTAATAATTAATGTAATAATAAATCTCTCTTGCTGTTTCTAGCCATACATAATATTAGTTTTTCAGGGATAGTTGGTCAGTACATCAAACAAGTGCAGCCTGCTCGTGGAAAGGATTTTTGATGGTATCTTCTTGTAATTCTTTGTAAAACGTGTGTTGTCTCTTAACACATCAATGGGGTTTTGGTTGCGTCTTCGAGTCTCTTTGTTCTGCAGTTTGTTCTAAAAGTCTCTTCAAAGAAGATCAGAAACTTCATTTGCATATCCAGATGCCGAGCGACTTAATCTCGGTTTACACAACTCATCTGCTATCTCAAGTACTTGTTATGGTTTATGGTAAAAATCAAACAATATTGTGAATAAATATAAGGGAAGAAAATTATATATATATATTTAAGTCATTTAAGAAATATTATTAGGTCATAGGCCCACATAAAGTGTGTTTCTTGTATAGAAAAAATCATGTTGTTCACAAGATGATTTCTATGCGGATATTTTATTGATATTGTTTTCAATGTTTTTAGGCAAAACGAGGACGAAGGAAAAATATCGAGTAGTTTACACGGACCACCAGAGGCTGGAGCTGGAGAAAGAGTTTCATTTTAATCGCTACATCACCATCCGAAGAAAATCAGAACTGGCTGTAAATCTTGGGCTTTCGGAGAGACAGGTAAACCCACTCAGATGTATTTCCCACTTACATTTATTGCGATTATTCTTATTACTATAAAACAATTAAACAGTTTCCTGCATTGAACTGTATCTGTTTGTGGTCACAGGTGAAGATCTGGTTTCAAAACCGCAGAGCTAAGGAAAGGAAATTAATGAAAAAGAAAATGGGCCAGTCCGACGGAAGTGGAGGGTCGGTCCACAGCGACCCAGGTTCCGTCAGTCCACTTCCAGTACCAGGATCATTGAGTCCATCAGATATACACGGTTCTCTCTACCCACCCCCAGGAATGAACGCCTTACCATCTATGAGAAACATACAGCAAGTTGCAGTCACTCAGTGAACTCGAACTTGGATCATCCAACTTTAACTGAGCACTCCGACCAGCTTTAAAGGACAGAGCAGAACCGAACCACTCACGTGGTCAAAACGGATCACAGACTATTAAGCTACAGGCAAGTTAAGGCGAGGGTTGTGAATTACAACAAAACCACGTCTTAATGGCAACAAAATGATGGAGGCTCTTCAAATATCGTTTTAATAGAATAGTTTTAAAATTAAGAAAAAAAATAAACATACAAATACAAAAATCTTTGTTCGTCTGGTCCAGAGACTAAATATTTTAATGGTTTGCTTGTGTTTGCTCAATTAAGATATAAATATCATTTTCTGTATGTGGTGAGTGTCTAAATGCTTGTAAATAAACTGAAACTCAGGTACTGCTGATACTTTGCTCTGAGACTATTAAACTTTTATTGTCTGTGTAAACAAATGACTTGGCCGTCCGGCTGTTTTATGCTGCAGGTGTCCAATGCGCACGTCGTTCACTTTCCACAGAGGTGATATACAGGTTTCAGTGATACGGGTAGAACGTTTGATTTCAGAAATGTGTAAATAAAATGTTTTGCAAATAAAATGAACGGAGTCTTGTTCTGTTATTACATCAAATCAATCAAAGGAGACCTGGATACATGTGTTCGTGCTGTTATGTTTATGATGGAAGCATAATTTTCATGACGATTTTCTTTAAAACGTGAGCTCATTCCAAACAAACTTTTGCACAAACACTGCAAAGAAACTACATGGTTTTCTGGTGAAAGTGGGAAAAAAAAACAATCAAACTAAATTAGTCGTTTGTAAAGCTGAGAAATGAATGCGATTCATTGAAATTGGATGATTGGTCCAACACAAATAAAAAAAATCGAACAAATAAGATTTTGTTTCTTCTGTTACTTAAAATGTTGTTAGTTGCCAGTAAAAGGTAGTTAAAGGTAGTTTTAATTGTATGAATACCTTTGTGCTGTTGGCAATGAGACGTTTAGGAAACAGCTCAAAATGTTTGAACTCTGTAGCTTGCATACTTTATATTTAAAAATGCATACTTTATATTTAAGCTGCATACTTTATATTTAAAAATGCATTCTTTATATTTAAGCTGCATACTTTATATTTAAAAATGCATACTTTATATTTAAGCTGCATACTTTATATTTAAAAATGCATWCTTTATATTTAAGCTGCATACTTTATATTTAAAACGACTACATTGGTTTAACTAACAAACAAGTTTTAGGTGTTTTCAGTTGCCTACACGCCGAGCCATTAGTGGCGTATCACAGGAGACACGTTCACTCTTTTTTCATCTTTTAAATTTTAGTTAAAACATCACACAAAGTCATTTTTATGCAGTTCATTTTATCATTACACATTTTCTAGCCTCATTTTTGAAAGTGACGCTAGAAAATGACGCTTCTGTACAGCGGCTGTGTGACGTCACCGGCACTGTGCCGGAGACGTCATGAGCGTCCTCCTGCCCAACATGGCGGACTTTGATACCATTTATGAGCTAGAAGAAGAAGATGAGAGAATTGTGAGTGAAGAACATCTCGTCAGATGCTGCCCCGAGCCCGTGGTCATGCGTGGGGCGGGTCACATCACAGTGTAAGCGCGTGAATGCTGCAACACGGCGGCTAATCGCTGTTAGCTCGTGTGTGTTGTCTGTAGCTTCGATGCTAAGCTCAGTGCATTTTTTCGTCGCTAAGTTGTGCTATCGGAATACAAGCAGGCCGAGTCTATTTACTGTGCACCCTGACAGTGATTTTAAGCGGAAAAATCAGCCATCCTTAGTCTAGCTGTTAGCGCAGAGATTTATGGTTTTATTGCTGACCACCACGGATAAAACTTGCCCTGTATCCACACAGACTCATTAGGATCTTCGCCTTAAAATGAAGTTAACTGTACTCACACATGCAGAAGTAAACTTTATTTATTGATACATGAACGTACACAATTTTAACGCATGTGAACGTTGCCAGACTGCAGTGTGACATTAAAACTGTATTGTGGCTAATTCTGTTCGTCTGTTGTTCCCATATTCTGTCAAGACAAATAAGAAAATCAAGGCAAACATAGAAATAAGCTTTATTACTTTTTTGAGTTTGTGGTGTTGTCCAAAGTCTTTAGCAACATTAACATTTAACTTAAAACCAACACAACTTTTTATGTTATGACACATTGGACCATCGTAACACAATCATAAAATGTGTGTTTGCAGGTTTGGACTGAGCAACAAATTCGACACAGAGTTTCCTTCTGTTCTCACGGGAAAGGTAATGATTACAAACTGATGTACATTTAATCATTTAATTACGGAGGGAGGGCTGGGAATAAAATGTCTTTCAGTTAATTTGTTGATCTTTACACTTGCTGCCGATCACCACAGAATTTCCTTATGTTTTTTGGAATAAAGTCCTTTAAATGGTTTCATTCCGAGTGCTGCGTGTTTGCCACGCAATCTGTCAATAAGTAAACCGTTCACGGCCCTGGTAGGCAGGGAGCCCAGAGAACACAGCTCCAGGTGACAAAATAAAGACTGTGCCATCCACAAGAATGGTAAGCTTCCTGGGTCGGACGCAGAAATACAAAAAGGCTGCAGGGGGAAGAGCAGGCCGAGGGAAGTGCGGGGCAATAAAACGGAGCTCCAGTATTGTGACCCTGGGTGACATGTGATGAATGAGGTCAGGATTATGATGACTAAAGGGTGCAGATCAGGCCTGCTGGGCTTTATTTCAAGCTCTTTGGCTGTTTGCAAAGAGACCTTTGCATCCTGTCATAAAAGATTACGACCCCAGTTTTATGGCGTACATACTCAGAGAGGAATGAGCAGCCATTCATGTTGTTTAGACGGCACAGCCACAGGCCATGGCCTTATCTCATCTTTTTGTCCTCCCTTTGCCCTGAGAGTGTAACATCTTGGTTGGCAAGTTACAAGCGTCCAGTCACAAGACCCCTGTAGACTATCTGCAAACTGTTTTTGTTTCATTATTCCATAACAACTTTAATGTATTTTTTTATTTAAATGCAAAGCTGTTATTCTCCAAAAACAGATAATTATTAAAACCCTTTCTTGCCTCTTATCTGCCTGTTCTAGGTTGCCCCAGAGGAGTTCAAGACGAGTGTGAATCGAGTAAACGCATGCTTAAAGAAAAATCTGCCGGTCAATGTAAAATGGCTGCTCTGTGGCTGCCTGTGCTGTTGCTGTACTGTGGGCTGCAGTCTGTGGCCTGTCGTGTGTCTTAACAAGAGGGTGAGGCTTCCTCCGATACCACCAGTCACCCCTACATTAATCTGTATTACTTACTGCCCTGTTACATTTACATTTGTGCATTTAGCAGACGCTGTTATTCAAAGCGACTTAGAAATGAAGAAACAATTTTTTTTACTAAAGCAAAATGTTTTGATTAGTTGCCAAAAAAATTGTTGCGATTTTTGCTGGCAACTAATTTTGAAATGTTATTAAAAAACTAGTTGCCAGTAAATGACTAGTTAAAGGTAGCTTAAATTGTATGAACACCTCTGTGCCGTTAGCAACGAAAACTAAAATTATGGCAACCTATTTGAACATGCAGTGAGTAAACCGCTTATTGGGCAAGTAACTAAGTGGATCCACTTCTGAACAGTGTGTTAAGTTGATAAATGTCATGGCTTGTTGAATTATATGCTTTGGAAAGGTGGCGATTTTACAACTACAGATTGTAAGTTATTGGCCATGACATGCAGCTTACAAGGTGGTTAAGTCCATAAATGCCTCTGAAGTCTTCATGCCCTGAGAGTTTTATTGGCATTTGTTAAACATGTGTTTGAAGGGTTGGACAGGGCGATTAACATGAAACCTTGTGACTGTATGTGTAACTTTTTGTTAATTTGTACAAACTCGCTTATAAATATGTCTCTGCTTGTTTTCACAGACAAGAAGGTCCATACAAAAATTGTTAGAATGGGAAAACAACAGATTATACCACAAGGTAAGATGATTGCATGATGTTTACAGAAGCGCAAAGGTAACGGACGGAACACTTTCTCCAGTTTTGTCGTATGTAAAAGATCTCAGTGTGTGGTGGATAATGATCATTAAATGGCTGCTAACATCTGACCCTGTCAAATGCTTGTTGCCCCCGCAGCCGTTTTTTGTCTGATCCGTTGATAAAGTGCAGAGGCTGACCAGACTATGAAAAGGTCAGCAGTAAAAAAGCCACGTTCATTTTGTTGCGTCTCAGAGCTTTGATTGACAGCCAGTAGCGATGCAGACACACTAAGGAAACTCCTCTAAGCGCTGACCATGCTTGACCTGAGTTAACCCTTGAGCGTAAAGTGCGTCTGAGCATCTGAACTGCATGCGTTTAATTTAAAGATCCATCGCACGGCTTTGACTAACGCGTCTCTTCCTGTGGTTTTTTTTTTCAGCTGGGGCTACACTGGAAACTCAGCAGAAGAAAATGTGAGAGCAACAACATGATGGAATATGTAAGTTAAACAAGCCTGTATTTAATACAGCAATAAATATCTTATTTAAATGTTCATTTACTTTACATATTTTTGAACTAAAGGCCAGAATTTGTAAGACAATGTTGGCTTGAATCTGAGCTTATGATTAAGTTAGTTTTAAAGACCTGATGTTTTAGATGAGCCTTAACAATTGACTTTTTTTTTTTTCCTGTTTACAGGTTATTCTTATAGAATTCTTACCAAAATATCCTATATTTAGACCTGACTAGAAGGACTTCTGATGGATCCTGGTGGAAGGCCCTTGGTTCCTCTCCTTAGTGCCTTGTATATATGTCGGATTGAGGGTCTCGGCTGGGTTTCAGACCTTCTCCCAGTAACCTTGTCCAGTAGAATTTGCAACACTGTCACTTTGCTTTAGAGCAGATTTTGCACATATCCTGATGTAGTAGAGAAGCTGTTATGTTGCACTGAGATGTTATGTTACGGATGAGGGATGGAAAGGAAGCAAAGCTATGATACTGTTTAAAATGCATTTACCCCAAAGAACCATCAAGTTGCCCCTACCCACTATATAATAACATCATTGATCTGACCAAGGCACCTTATGGTGTGAATTTGCCTTATGTTAAAGGACAACCTTTGTTTAAGTCAGAAATGTGTTATAGTAACCAAATGTATTTTCGCCTGTAATGACTAGTCTGGGACTCATTTAAGATAGTACGGCAAATAAACGAGACTAGCTAGCTTAATGTAACGGTCAGCATTATAATTTTCTTTTGCGATTGTCTACTACACGGGGAAGTTAAACTGACTTGTATATATCAAGATGTACAGTGTGGTATACCATGTTTACATTATGTAATTTACCTGGTAATTAGATTTTCGCCAAGATATTATTGTAGCATAGTTGTTTATAAGCTGTGTATCTGTAACTTACAGTTTATATGGACCCGTTTACCCAGTAAGCCATAAAATGTATGTACAAGACGCCACTTGAGTTAGGGCTGAAAATTGCACTTGAGAACACAAGGACAGTTACATTTATTGTCCTACAGATTTTTGATATTACATTAAAATGTCATTAGTGGTATGTAAACACAAAATTTGCCAATCAAATCGAGCAAAATTTGTTACAGAAAAAGTGTCATCCATTAAAAGGTAAATTTTACTTTTTGTTTTTGATGCATAATTTGTAACCTGTATTTTTTTTCAGTTTGTTTGTTCTGTATGTAAAGCGTATCATAAAGTGTGTTTTAATTCCATTCATGGATGTTGTACATTGTCATGTTTCTGGGTTAACTACAAACACAGCAATGTAAATGAAATGGTTAAAACCGCTCCTCATGTTTTCTACCCTGTATGCTCCATAATCTGTAGACAGAATGCATTAGCTGAGTGCCTCTGTATGTGGATGTTGGGAGAGAGCTGTGAGTTGTTCTTTGCCTAGCAATGTAATGAAAAGACAGGAATCTGCTCTCAGTGCTGGTTCTGGTAAAGTACCTGTAAATGTTTGTCCTTAATCCTATGGACGGCCTAAATAAAACCCCAATTTTGATGTTTTTGAACGACTGGCTGTTTTTATAGATATCGTTTTGAATTCATATTTGGTATCGTGTTGTTTTTAACGTGAGAAAAACAGCAAAATAATTGTGAAATTATGAGATTAACTGATGTATGTGTAAGAACTAATATTGTATATTGTAAATATTCTGTGAATTATTGGCAATATGTTATGCTGTTTCTCTATATATGCAAATCAAATTAGGTGATAATCATTATAACAGTTCTGATAAAACAAGGTGTCTGGGTTTTTATATTATGTAGGTGTAGAATATAAGAAGGGTAGACAATGATTTTGTTCAAAGTTTTACAATTATGTACAACAATATTTTAATCTATTACAGCATCAATATATGGGTACAACACAGAAAATAATAATAATGTGACTAACAGGACTAACTCATTGATATATACATACACTTTTAAGGGGGTTGGGCGACTGATTAGTGTGAAGAACAAACTTAACTCAGCATGACTAATTCAGACACTTACGGCTGTACTTGAGAGAGTCTGCCCACTGGTGGAATGGATTTTTAAACTGGGGTTTTAATTTAGCAGCAGTTTCACAAAATGGCTGAAATGAATACAGATATTTACAATACTGAGTTTTACATGCCCTCTAGAGGGCAGGCTAAGACACTGAAGCCTGTGGACACAGAACCGTTCATGTCTACAGGAGCTTGGTAGCATTCCAAACTAATTCCCTAATAGCTATAAGAGTGACCCGAGAGACCATCTCACCCCAAATTCGAGGCTTCATACAGTATGAAAACATTCCTTTTTATTTTCAAAACTGGCAACATATATCAGTTTTAATTTAGCCTGTCAACAGGATTTAAAACCACATAATCCTTGGTTAATAGTTCAAGGCCTAAATTCAGACTTCCCCAGTCTGATTTACATCCTCCACAGATCTCCTGTGTGACAGAACATGGCCCACTTGCCCTTCAGATTGTTCAGTTAGAGTGACACCCAACAGGGCAACGCTTCTGTTATTGCCTGGAAATCCCACAGGAACTATAACGAATGATTTGCAGAGTGAGTGAAATATGGGTTTTCGATATTAGCCCTTATATAACAGAAAAACCGTGAGGAGAAACAAAATACGTGTATAATCCACACAGACTTAAACTGCTGATGTCACACTGTAGTGCTTACTGGGATAAGCCCTGTGGGTTACATGTAGGCTATAATTATAGGAAATGTAAGTAATTGTTTGGTGAATAAAACAATTGAACAGACCTAATGTAATTTTTGGACACTATTAAAATCGCTGTTTCACTACAATGACAATGGAACAGAATCTTTTACTCTGTTGTCATGGCGACCCTTTCCCATGGCTATGCTGTTCGACTGAAATGCATTAAAAAAAGGGTCAAATTTACAAACCTACACAAACGTTTTCAACTAAGAAGTTGAAAAAATGATTCAAGGCGGTATTTTTGGTATATATGAATTAAGACAGATGTGGAATATTGTGTTTGTACATTATTGTGCAAGGCACTCAAGAGACACATTCTTACAAATACTTTAAACAAGCCGATGGATGAAAAAAAACAGTCTATACTAACACCCCAACTGCAACTACAAACACTAGTGTAAATATGCTCAGAACACAACAGGGTAAATCCACAGCCCATTTCAATGAGCGTCAAAATAACCATTTATGCGCTACCACACTACTGACCATATAAAGTGAATCATAAACCTTCTACAAGATTATTACTGGTTATATATGTAAATAAAGTCTTAAAGTTCCAGTCTAAAAACAGACCCAGACAAAAGGCTGGTTCAAGGTTAAAACTTACATGTTCAAACAAGAACCTAATATTTCTCATGTTAGGTCAACATCTTGCTTCATTACAGCTCAACAAAGAACATCCTACACCTGCGCAACACTAAAACCCCCTACAGATTAATAAAACCCACCTGCATGTTTTAAAATCAATGGGTCAGTGATTGTTGGCAATTGTTCCTGATTTAAGTGCAACTTGTTCTTAAAGAAGAACACAATATTATTCAGCCTATTTCTTTTCTCTAATATCGATCCTGTGCATCAAATTAAAATCCAGAGTTTGTGCCAGAACAAGTAACAGTTTTACGTCGTAGGCCAGATTTAAACCAAACTACCCGGCCAAGAGACCACGGTCAATGTCACTTTATTCTTCTGTAATTTCAGCATCGGGATCAAAGACGAGTTATTCATGCCCACTGTGGAGACTCCATTTACAGCCACAATCTCATCACCACACCTGCAAGACAGCACAAGAGTCTCAATAACAAGACACCCAGGTCTAACGCATCGATCTATATCAGTAACACTGTTTATAATGGAAGACTCACTTGAGACGACCATCAAAATGGGCTGGTGTTCCAGGCACTATGGTCTTAATGAAGAAAGGCTGCTGGCCACGACTCTCCTCATACCCCCCCACAATACTGAAGCCCCAGCTCTCACTGGTGGTCTTCATCAGCGGAATGTCACGGCACCAGTGCATGAAGCTTGAGATCAAACAGAGATCGAAATAAAAACTCAAGGCTTTAAAAATTAAAAGAATATTTAAAACTATTAAAAGGATCCTTCACTAAATATGATTTTCCCCAAATCATTTACTTACCCTCATGTTATTCCTCAATGTTATTTTTTCGATTGTGCAAGAAAAAAAATGCTATTTTGTGTCAAGATATTATATTGTGTATTATAATATTACTGTACTTTGTATCATGTCAAGATATTTTCTGATGTAAGTGACCTTAGACTGAAAGTCAATGATGGTGGCTTTGTTATCAACATACTATATAAATAAAAATGTGTGTTCCTCTAAAGCAAAAAGTCATACAGGTTTAATGACATGAGGGTGAGTAAACGCTAGAAGAATTTAAATTTTTGGGTGAATCATTCATTCATTCATTTACCAACCTGGGCAGGCCCAGCCATCGGGTCCAGAGAGGAACCCAGTTAACGTCGTCCTCTTTGGGAGCCTCCTGTGTGTCCATGTCCTCCCTACTGCTGGATTCTCCATCCTGTTCCTCCACATCACAGAAGGTTCTGATGACCCGAAGTGTCACTGTACTCTGAGCAGTCTGAGCTTTCAGGACAGTCACTGACTCATTGTAGGTCAACTGGGTCAGGTCAATACCATTTATACTCAGCAAGACATCTCCTGTGCAGCCGTAGCCATGACAACACATGGTTATAAAAGCATTCAAGACGTGTAGATTTGTATTGTGCATGATCCACGCTAAGATATTTAAAGATGCAATTATTGAGCTTTATTGTTATTGATTAAGTACTTGTAACTGATCAGCTTTCAAAACCGTCACCTTACCACAATTTGAAATGGCATGGTTATAATAATTATTTAAAATTTAAGATGTCAGCTCTGATTTCATGAGTAACATCGTTTTTTTCTTCATTTGACTACAACATGCATAAAAAATTACATAAAATAAATTGCAATTTTATGTTTCAAACAGAGATGGTGACAGGGAGGCAAAAGTTACAGACTGCAGCTTTAAAGTGTGAACAGAGTTCAGACCTGTTTTGATGGTGCCGTCTCTGTGCAGGCAGCCCACTGGCTGCACACTAGTGATGTAGACGGGTAAGCGGCTGCGGCAGTCTCTCCCACCGGCGATGGTGATGCCTAGAGAAAGTCGTGGCTCCTTCTTGAGACTCACTGTCTTCTCTTTACTGGAGAACCCACACGGAGGCTCCTGATAACATTGAGAGAACATACATCAAACCCCTTAATAAATCACTACTACTGATCACTGGTTGTTATTATAACCAATCAGACAATCCCAGCAGGAAAGGATTTTAAGGGTTTTCTACACAATAAAACAGATCCAGGTTAAATAGATCCAGATTCCAGGATTTGGAAGTAACTTTAACCTTAATTTAAGGTTAACTTGAATCTGGATTTTATTTGTGAATAATTAATAAAACATTCTTCCATATTATCTGCATCCCTTGTGATGATTGACTAAAACGCTCCACACCTTGTCTGGAAATTGGTGACTCATAGTGAAACTTACCTTAATATGACTAATACCATCAAATTACCGTAATACAACTAATACCTGTGACTTTACTTATGAAAATTCTCTAACTCCCAAATCTTGTCCTCACCCTCATGCCACAACAGGCCTCCTTTTATCAGCTGGTAGAAAAATAAACTGAATAAATGTTTAGAAAAATATACCCACCTATTACTTATTGTTACAGCTAATGTCTCACAATATATCAGAAGAAGAACCAATGGGCAAGAACCAATGAGATATATCTTAGGTGTCATGAGGGAATTGTAAATAACTTTAATTATCGGTTAATTGAATTCTCAAAAAGTTACTTTCAGTTCAGAGGTCATGGGGGCTGGATGAAATGTGAAAGCTTGAGACTCCTGAGGTGAAAACGTTAGCAAAAACAAACATCTCAGATCCTGCTGCAAATCGGACACATGCGTTAACATGAGCGGCTCTGATACTCTGCCATCGTAATTCACAAATTGTGCCAAACCCTCCCAGTTTCATAAGAGTCTCCAAACCCCCAGAGGGGGAGGGGAGGACCCTTCCTACCCAGCAGGGTGGCCCTTCCTCCCAGCGTGAGTTAGGGCTTCATCTCCACAGGTAAAAGCTAACTGTCACCAGCTTTGATCCCCAGCAACAAACAAACACAGCAGCCATAGAGCTCAGAGAACAGCAACCCAGTCCTTTTGATCAGGGACGAGTACCAGAGAGAGGGGGGCGTCTGCTTTTATACTACCCAGGCTGTATTTGCGGCCTGTGCCTTCAGCTGGTAAGGAGGTGTGACGAAAGCAAGTGTGACTGATCCCAGGGTGAAAAGTCATCTGGCACATACATGCAGGCTTTACTATAGCTGTGCAGTCTTTAAACTTTCACATATAATTGCACACATTTACTGTACAATATTTGTTCCTAAAGCCAGTTTTGCTGATTGATTAACAGGTCATTTACAGCAGCACCACAGCTTATGCCTCACAACATGTCAGAAGATGTGTAGTCACCAATAAGCCACAGCTCAGACTATTATTATTTTCCTTACAGATATATCTGATGCATTCAAGTTTGTGAAGGTTGTTTTCTCACCTTCATGTATGTGGAGGGTCGTCTGAAGTACTGCGGTTCGGGGGCCCTCCTGGCCCCTCTGCTGTGTCCCTCACCCTCCTCCTCGTGGGGGTCAGGAAGCCGCATCACTACAAAGTTCACCCGCATTTCACTTCCCTAACACACACATAACAGAAACTTCAAACACCTGCATGTTTAATACTGATGTTCAATGATGCTTATTAGTGTGTCGATATCTACCAATGTTTGTCCCTCTGCTGTCTCCGTACCTGTATGATCTGAGCGGCGCTCTCTGGGGTACCATGTCTCAAATCATGCCCATTGATGCCCAGCACTTTATCATTGTTCCTCAGTTTCCCATCTTTGGCAGCCAGGCCTCCGGGTAGTAGGTCCAGGATAAAGACTCCGGGCTCCTCAGACTTTCGGATGAGTTTGATGCCCAGCGGCTCTGAGCGTTCACGTTTCACCAGTGTGACCTGGATGACGGTGCTGTGGTTCTGGTTGGGATTAGATGGCTGGGTCGAGGGGGAAGCTGAAGGTTGGGTTATATGTTCTGTCCGGGGTTTGAAGCCCTTCTCCTGCATGACGGTTAGCCTGAGACGGGATCCGGACTGTTTAAGGACAGAAATAGCCTGACTGTGGGGTATGGATGTCAAACTGACATCATTCACCTGCAGATAGAAAAGACACACATTGTTGGTAGAAAAGATAGAAAAGATACACATATGAAGATCTTATGAAGGCAATATATAACAAGGAGGCATGTAGCTCAATCAAGCTACAGTATTGCTGATTTTCCGTCGAGAGTTAAGTGTAACCTTAAGATCTAAGATACAGAAAGAACATTATCTCTCTCTACAGAGCAGCATATTGAGAGTCTAAAATAATGCAGTTATTTATCATTCTGGGCTGAGAATACCTCCCTATGCCTAAAGCTTGAAACTGCCCATTGTGACAATCAATGCAGTGTTGAACCAGAAGGGGAAAAGAGAGATACTGTTTCAAGAAATAAGATATCCAAGCCATCCACAGCTCTCTTTACGGGCAACAGCACCCTCAAAAAGTCAAGAGAGCTCTGCCTGGGACACAGTTTGTTAAAAGGCTTGTGGTTGGTCTTATACACACACACACACATGTACACACACACACACACACACAATGTCAGTGAATACAAGATTAACTAGCAGCGTTTATTCAAACTCCTTGTGTAAGGCCAGCCGAACTGGTTTGGTTTACTACAGCACTGCGTTTCAGGACTGCCAGAGGCAGAATTCCTAGGAAAGAGCAGGATTGTGGGAACAAGATTCAGAACAAGATTTTTTTCTTCTTTATGATTTGCTTGTGTACTCTAAAAAAGTCCATCATTTTAATTTGAAGGGTTCATATCAAATCATTATAAAATCAATGGGACTGTATATTAAACAAATATTATGGATGCACTTTAACAAGTACTTAAAGAGAGATTACATATTATAGTACTGCTTTGTCCTCTAAAACAACACAGATATGCATGGAATAAAGGCTGCAGATTAATATATTAATGATCACAGAAGCCCATTCAAGTTAAAATTCAACATGAGAAGTACAAGTTGACCTGTTTTATAACCATTCTGAAACCAAACAAACAAGCTTCAAACTAAGCTAAATATAAACCATTAGAGCCAATATAGAACAAATGGGTCAATAAACTTGCATGTTTTCACGATTAATCGTGTGCCAAGCTGTGGAAAATTCCCATTATAAAGTGACCTTTATACAGGGATGTGACTGAAAGTAAATACATGGATGCGAGGCTGTGCACACTGACAACATGAGGAATGTATGGAAAAACACATCTGTGGGTTTAAAACCGTCTATAACTGATCCAAGACAGATAAACACAGTTGAGGTGTGCCTCACCTCCAGTATGTGATCTCCTGGGGCCAGCTTGCCATCCCGGGCAGCCAGGGAATCACGCACAATCTCCTGTATGACGATGTTGCCCAGGGGCGTGTCTTTCCCACCCACTATTCGCAATCCCAATTCCTCCTCCGGATCTTCCCGAATCAGCTCCACCACGGTGGCCTCGGCCACGAGACTAGACCTCAGAGGGGTGTCTGGGGAATCATTAGGGACCATTTTATACCAAAACACACTTAAGTTCTAACTGTTAAATATTGGAACAGCTGTAGATCAGGCAGATGTTCCCTATGTTTGCTCTGAAATGAGTCATTCATGTTGGGAAGCACGGAACATATGATGTCATATTCCCTAAAGATAGTGAGATGGCTGGTAACTTTATGATTAATAGCACATTCATTAATCCAGACAGTAGGTCCAGACTCCCCTCAGGAGATTTCCAGCTTTAAGACTCAAACCTGTCATAGTGAATCTCAATGGAAACAGACAGTGACGAGTTGAGTATTGTTTCTAAAGTTGTAGCGTGTATTTATCTGTGATATTAATAACATCTTTGTACTGCTAACACACCTTCCAAAGATTCTCTGTGTTGTGAATCACTTAAAAGTAAACACAGCTGCAAATCAATTTCCTCTGCTTTTCACCGACCGTGTCACAATCTTCACACCTTTCCTCCTGCGCCACCACAAATCAACAACATCTGACAACAACAATACAAACACTTCCAGTCCAGTCTTTACCAGATGGCACAATATGATATACTACAGATACAACTATGCTACCTGATGCCCCACAGCCCACTAACTATTTCATATCTCAAAAGCTGACAAATTTGTAAGGGGAGAACTATATTTGTGACGTTTTATACTGTAGAATCATGTGAACCAGGTAATAACCACATTTAGCATTAAAATACATATCGTATGTAAAGATTTTCTATGTATCAGTTTAGGTAACCTCTATAGTACCTATAGGTATACATGGACCCCCGGGAGATACCCAATAATAAACAAGGGCTAGAGGATTGTGCATTAATATAAGTATACTTGAGGCTGGTCACTAAAATAGGGTGCAAAAAAAATATTAAAATGCTATACCATCTTCAGCCTCATCGTAGGCAGGGTTGACCAAGCCCGGTTCTGAGGGTCCGGCTGGTTGAGCTGTGCGTGTGATTGCTGGGGAGGATTTGGTATCAGTTAAATCTCCATCTGATTTGCTTCCCTTTAACTTATTCCAGGAGGGTCTTTTCTTTTTCTCCGCCTCCTCCCGTAGCCGCCTGAATGCAGGACATCTGAGAGAAAGAGAGAGAGAGAAATGGATCATGGTGAGCCTGGGAGAACCTGTGCATAATTACTTACTGCTCCACTGTTAAATAACCTACAAAACTTTCATTACCAAATGGAACTAGCATAACTAGACTTATCCAACACACACATTAGCACTGACTGTTGCTCCGGCACTGCTACGCTTAGCTAGTCAGCAGAAAACAGTAACAAAAACCAAACAAATCAACATTTTGTAGTTTTAGATCAGAGCTTTAGGTTTACGTTTAGTTCAGCTCATAGCTGTACGTGAGGCATCAGGGTTGGGTATTTTCAGCACATGAGAGGAGCTATGCAGATGAGCTGAGGCGTTTCTGCTGCATTGCAGGGATGGACATGGAACAGATCAGCCTGGAGAACAATCAGGTTCAGCCTGGATCTCACCAGGTCAACATCTCCCTCTCAACCCTGGAGGCCTGTACAGCTGCTGTCTCTGTTTACAATGAACTGCTCCTGCCCAGCCAAACAAACTTTAAACCCGACTGTTACATCACAGAAGACAAACATATCAGGAAAACCCACGTGAGGGAGGTGAACGCTGAGGCAATGGGGCATTATTCTGAAAGCAACAGTGCTTTTCTGTGCAGATGTTTTGCATTAAACCTTATTGACTTGCTATACAATGGGACGTTTGTGGATTAACTCTTAACAGTTTGGATTAGGTTGCTATGACATGTTTGACTAGTAACTAGTCTAAACTGCAGACATGCTATGGTAGTCATTCATGCAACTCCTAATTAACTCCATTATGTACTGTAAAAGAAACCTCAAGCAGTTTTTGGAGTCAACCTCCCCCCCGCCGCACAGTCCACTCACATGTATTCTGTAATCCAGCTCAGCTCCCTCAAATCTCTCTGCTCACATCAAACCTGGATAAGTGGAATGCCATACATTTTTGAGAAACTCTTATAATAAGCAGCGTAACGTGTGCTCCATTATTAGGAGTGCCTTGAATACCAGATCCAAGCGCTCATGCACATTGTTGCACTACGTTAGGTTTAAAACATGTTATACGTGCATTTACTTTGATTTAGACACTGACCAAAAATAACTGAAATCGCTTGCACATGCAATGACATGAATTCATATGACACCAATCAAAAATTCATCCCTCGGTTTCTAAAGAAACATAAATATTTATCCCAGTTTCTGCTGCAGTTGTTTTGAATTCCAGCAGAAAAGCTGTGATGTGGCACGCACTGACCTGTTGTGCAGATGGGGCTGCAGCTCGCAACGCTGCATGCTCTGCTGGCACTCGCTGCGGAACGGGCACAGCACGCTCAGTTTGTCCAGCAGGTTGCGCACCAGCAGGCTGGAGGTACGGCACTGCTGCAGCTGAAGCCGCTGACGGTCCACGGGGCAGAAGTCCTGATCGTGCAGGAAGTTGCTGAGGCAATGGTAGCAGTAAGTGTGGCCACATGGCGTGTCCATGGGCTGCAACAGAGGCTGCAGGCAGATGTGGCAGACCAGCTCATCATCAACTTCATCCTGGTATTCATACAAGTGACTGTCCTGAACTTCATGACACTGCCCGCATTCCTTGCACACCCGCGTCCACGTTACAGCACCCGTCAAGTGAGGTGCCCTGGACTCCGTCATCGCCTCGAACCGAAGGGGTGACACTGGACGTCGCAGGGCGTGAGATGAGAGCCGTCTTTCTCAGCCTCCAAACACAACTCCCGCCTCATCAGGGGTCAAATATTTGCAATCCAGAGAGACAACGAACTGCAAACTTCATCTAAATATTCCAAGTTTCTGTTGGAAAAGAGAACAAAGGAAAACTGAGGCTCACGTCAGACAATCTTTTTTTGGCTCATGCCGACTGGACAGGAAATGACATGTATCCACTTAACAGCAACAATATGGGGAGAGGGCTGCAGCTGTATCCTTTCCACAAGTTTCCTTCACAACAGGAATCTGAGTTTGGATAACTATCGCTGTTTAAGTCATTAAACGGGTTAAGCTCCGTGACACGACAGGACCAGAAAGAAATACCTAATGGTGGAAGAAAGGTTCCATTCTAAGAAATAGTGAGAACTATTTAATGTATAGAATTAATGGTATAGCAATAAGTGGCTTGTTGTTAACAACTCCTTCGTGGCCAATCAGCATTGGGGCTTTCCCAATGTGTACATAATCTTTGCTAAATCCAGCCACAATGGAACGTTGTGTAGATAACTCAACAACCCACACAACAAACTCCCTATAACATTAATTCATAAATTGAGTTCCACAATGATAATAATAATAATAATAATAGTACACAAAACTTTCCAGTCCAAAAAGCCCTGCACAAAAAAATCAATTCAGGTAAAAAAATAATGTTTGGATTAAGATGTTTATTGTTTAACTATGAACTAGTTCAAAACATAAACTATGCTGAACATAAAACTATAACAAGAGATTAACAGAACAAACATGTCTTCCATAAACATAAGGTAGTAAATCATTATTTGAACCCACCTCAAGTGAAAGCGCAGTCAGACTCCCAGAAGCCCCTGCATAAAAACAAAAAACTCAAGCCCAACAGCTGTGCTGGCCGCCTGCAGCCTGACTGAAACCAGAGCCCAGCATCTCAACTAGGGACAGTGTGTGTGTGTGTGTGTGTGTGCGTGCAAGGACATTCAGTTAAAGGGGAGTTCAACAGAATGGAGAAACGTTCAGAGTCCAACTGCGTCGCCCCAGGAGGAGGGGTCGACAGTGAGTGTGTATGCGTGAGACACAGGAAGAGGGGTAGTGAAGACTGCTGATATGGGACTAGTGCAGGCATAGCATTCTAATAACCAAACTCGACCTCTGACCAATTACACAACACGCTGTGTGTGTGTGTGTGTACCATCCGAGGTCAAGCAGGTCATTTTTTTCTCTCTGACCGCCCTCTTTCAATATTCCACCGAAACTGTAACAAACACAGCCCTGTGAGCTCAATAATTTACACAAAACCAGTGATTCAAGTCTTAAAAATCTAAATCAATTAACACAACACAGTCCAAGTTACACAGACATCATGTATTACTTTAAAAGCCACATAAGTACATTTACATAACATTCAAATTATTAGTAATTATTTTAAAGAATGTTCTGTTCAAAAAAAAGGTAAGTACTTTCAAAGCCTAGATGTGTGGTAGGGCATTGCTAGGCTATTACTGTATGGTTGCTAAGGTGTTCTGGGTGGTTTCCTACGTGCCCAATATAAATGAACAACACATCTGCAAGTTTCTATTCTTGTTTTCTATTGTTGTTCCAAGATATGGCCTAGGCCCCTCCTTCAATTGTAAGCGTATGAGATTTTCAACAGCACAAATGGTATATGACTAGTTTAAATATTGGTTTGAACAATAATAATGGTTTCCACAGTGACGTGTTTTGCTAGTGTCGTTTCAACGCTAACCACTGAAGCTGTGACCCTGGCTAAGACAGATGGACTCACCCCACAGACTCATGGGAGTATTTCAGACTGTCAATCTGTCAATCTCTCCTGCCTCCTCTCTAGTCATAATCAAAAACACGTTTCTGCACATCTCAAGGTTAAACTACAAAACCCAACAAATCTATCCGCACACAACTCCCTGAGTAAATAACACGTCAATACACAGTCTGTGTATTACTGACTGTGGACCATTTCAATATTATCTTTCCAGATGTTTCAAGCTACAGATATTAAGCTACAGACTTATACAATATTACGAGGCTGTTGATGTCATAAATTAACACTATTCCTGTCCACTGCTTAGAACAAATGAAAAATAGTTAAAACAAAGATGATGAGAAAAGCAAGTCTGAAATACTCTCACCTACCAGGGGCCATGAATCATTAGTTCAACCACACCCTTACAGAATCAACACATGGGCAATGCCACAGCCCAGACCGAATGACTTCGCTGGGAAAGTATGCCAGTATAATGTGTTTACCTGGGGTGTTTTACCTTCAAGTCAACAAGAAACTTAAAGAAAGGCTATTATAGCATTATAATATTTGTATTGGCTTCACTAACCCATGCATGCAGGGCCTCAAATCTTCATTTCAGGACCTTAAACACAAATAATCATGTTTGACCTCCAACAGCACCAGAGAACACATACTTTTTTCATATATAAACTCCTTAACCTTATGTATTTTAAATAGAAACGTCAAACACTTGGTAAGAAAAAAACAACATAGCAAAAAATGTACACATGCGTGCAATATATTTGTTAGTTTAGGAGCCTGGTTTAGTTGTGTATTATAAAATTAGACCCCACCTTCTTAAGAGTGGGTGAGAATCGGCCACTTTTAACAGAATAAACTCATAATATTATCTGTGTACTTTAAAACACAGGCATACAGTTACGCTTTACTAACACATATCATCGATCTATTATTATATAAACGCCTTTTAACCTCTTTGAAAGGTTTGACCTACGCACGTCGCAGGTAGATGTGACACGAGAAAGCAGCAGCCATAAATCATTCATCCATCCATCAGCTGACAGCAGAAACTGATGCTAACCTGGACAACCAGCTGCCCTGAAATGTAGTTTTTAATGTCACAAACAAAGTATAACTCTGCCTGGTTTCTGCTATCTAGGTAACAACATACAATGTGTCCCGCGCGCCGCAGACAGTCTATGTCACCTTCGCGTTGTCGTGTTTTAATCTACCTCAATGTATTTCCTTTCTGTAAACTTGACACGATCAAATAATCGCCAGGCTTAAGTTAACGCGTACAGTTTGAGAACAAGGTATTTTACTGTATTTTGCAAGAAAAAACTAGTCTGATACTTAGCGCTCATGACCGAAACTCGTCTTACCTGTGCAGATATTCCGGAAGTGATAATGCAAAGAAATGATCGACATTAAAGCAGAAATGTTGCTGGTCTTCGTCTGAACGCCAAAACGTTCAGAGATCGTCCAGCAGACATGAACGATCACAGCATGAGTTTCACACAAACACAAGCGCAGAATATGACGCTCGCACAGGAAGTTACAACGAAACCACCTTTGGACTCGGCGCATGGCGTGCAGGTGCAGAGGCGTGTAATGCGCCAAAACCTCCATCTTGCCACCTTGTTAAAGTCACGACAATTGATGTACTTATTTAAACGTGTTTGTACACCTAAACAATGCACTGAAAGTTACACTTCTAGCTGGCTGGGTGGGACAACTGGCAGACGTTACAGGGGGGTTAACACAGAACACATGGCTAACAAACGTGTCCTTTCTGGTGGTTACCTATGATGGTTCAGAAACAACATCTAGTTTTTCAAGGTAATTGACACAAAGCGTTTATGTCACTTGGAAACTGACCTGGACAATATATACTGTTTATCTTTTGTCATTATGTTAGTGTTCTGTATTACTGCGTTTATACACTTTATGTCCAATTACTGTAAATGGTTTATGTCATGTTAAACATGACACACAAAACACTCATGGCATCATTAATGTAGTATAATGCACTTGTTAAGTGTCAACAGCAATTAATGTGTGTTATTATTTTATGGTCGCGTAATGAACAAATTTATTGCAATGGCCTTTGCTGCTCTACAGTTTTAATAAACGTGCAACTTAAAGCAAGATTATATCTTAAAAAACTTCATATAATAACTGTATTTTATTATATGCCTTTTCTCATTTTAGGCCAAAGGCCCTTGTGCTGTGATTTCTCTCTCCGTCTAGAAACTAGTGAGTGAAAAAGAGCTCCTGAAATGATGTCCAATAAAGTAATAATTCTTTGTTTGTGATCCTGCCAGTTAAAAGGTTTTTGACACTTGAACACTGTCAGTTTTGACCCCCTGCAGGATGCAAGGGAAGTCTGTCCCCTCATAAATGCTCCACTGAAGCTTGTTCCCCCTGTGATTTATACTCCTGTAAGTCCAGACAATGACTGCTGCCGATTAAAGCAATCACTGTTCAACTAGACATGCCTTGTTGGGTTTCTGAAAGATAAACATTCTTCAAAATACTGTAGTGAGAAGTGGCAATTATTGCACATGTGATTAATAGACTGTGTTTTAGTATATAGCAAGCAGGCTGGCTGTGTTATAGCATTATGTCAAACAGTGGTTTTGCAGTGACTTTTAAAAATGCTTAGAATGTGGCCAAGTAGACTAAGAAGGATAAGTCTCTGGTTAAAAGTATTTGCTAAATTAGTAAATGTGAATGTTTGTATCGGTTTAATAATAATAATATGAGCTTGTATCGTTGTTTGGTGAGTTTTTGTGACTTAATATTTAATGTAATGTACAAACATTGTAGTGTAGGAATGTTTAAGACATATTAAGAGTGAGTGAAATCTAACATTGCTTTCCTTCATTTCACTGAGATCAGCTGTTTAAGTGTCACATTTGTCCAGCTGTTGCCAGATCTTTACAATCTGAGTGAAAAACAAAGTACAAGTCTGGGGTTTGTCATCATGGGCTTGTGTAAGTACTTTAAGTAATGAAACAAATTAAAGAATTTAAAAAATTGATTTTTATGTAGAATCCACCTTAAAACAAAAACAAGCTAATTTACACTTATAGCCATTATAGAAACAATCAAATTCAGTTTTTTAGTCACACTTTTTGCCCTGGTCACAAATTGATACAATTCAATGCATTAAATGCACATATTGTTTCTTGTTTACATAAAGCATCAGTAAAACTGTATTATGCAAGAAAGCATCCAAACATTTGCATGACCCTGGGAGTTGACGGGAAAGTCTGTGTGTACGAAGACACGACTTACGTGAAAGGGCAAGAGAAACATAACAAAAGTAACAATGAGTAACAGACCGTCCCTTTTGCTGAATCAGTCCTACCAGCTTCTGTGTTTGAGCACAACTCACACAAATAAGAAAAAACCTGTTTGTCTTTCCTGGGATCAGTAAACATCCTCAACACAAACAGCACACAGAGAAGAAGTCACACCAGCAGGCCAGCTGTACTCTCACTCTGTGTGTCTTTTGATGTCTGTAGGAGGGAAATGATAATGAAAGGATCTTACATCTTAATTCCTTTAATTATCTGTTCCTGTGGCCCATGAACAGAAATCAGTGCAGGAGAAACTAGTGTGTTTAATAGTCCTTACTTGTTAATACAGAACATGCATTGATATGCAGTCTCAAACTATGTGGATTCCAAGAAGTGCTTTGACCTCAATGCATATTTTTTGCAAGATTAATTAAGACTGTAATCTGTAACTTTTTGGTTAAAAATGAACAGTCAAAAACAGTCATTGAGGAGGTACTTAACAGATTAATTTTTAATTATGATTAGCAAAGGTAAGATCATAATAATGATTTATAATTTCAGCTTTTAGGTATGAATAACTAGTTTGGTTTCAAAAGTATGTAAAATAAACTGCAATTTTTCGTCTCGTGATAAAGAGGCAAAAATTACAGATTGCAGCTTCAGTTAGCAAATTGATGCATCGATTTTTATGCTGTATCTCTATATTGTATACAAGACTATACAAGTCTATACAATTGCATCCCATGTATTTATTTGTGCCTGGTTCATTCTCCTATTATGTACACATGTACACTTATCTGGTGCAGGTGCAGTGAATGTTGCAGCTCTGTTGCTAGGAAGGCCAATTAAAGCACTTTAACTCCACAGGCAGTTCCACAATCTCATTCAATATGACCTGCCCCCCTCTGGCCAGACAGCCAGGCATCTGTTTCAGGCTGCGGCATGCACCCCCGACTTTAGGCTCTGTCTGGCATCCACATGCAGACCCTAAATCAGTACCTAGGGAACACACAGACTTCCCCCAGCATGATTTATATTTGACATTCAAGCTTCACTTTAACAGTCATTAAATGTGTCAAATGTTAATAAATTAAATGTACTTTTGGTTTGGTGTGACCGGTTGGTAACAACAGTGTCCCAGCTAACATTGAACTTTTCAAAATGCTTTTTTATGTTTTTTAATGTTATATATATCTCAAAAATGTTATTCTTAAGTTGTTAGTGGAACATTTTAAAAATGTTACAGACATAATGTTTAAATTCTTTAAACATTTTTACAACTACACAATCATTTTAATACAACATGTACAAAATTGGACATTTTGAGCATTCCTAAAACATTCCAAATAACATTTTTTACTTAATGGAAATTTCTTACAACCTTAAAATTAAAATCTTAAAATTGTTTTGTATTGTTCATTTATAAATGTGATTATTTTTAAGTGTTTTTTAAAGCATGATCTGGCCTTTAAAACAGAAATTAACTTGTTTTGCTAATTAATTAAATGGAAACGTGGTCATCTGCTTTTAAGTCATAAATAATGTTTTCAGCTCATGCATAACTTATCTAATATTAGTCTAAAGTACTTTGTTCAGTGAGGCAAGTGTCCTGTGTTAACTTTTCACTCCAGTTCACTCCAAAGCTAAATGGCTAATTGCCCATCTGCCATTCCTCTTATGCGGCTATCTGGTTCCCCTTTAAGACATCACCTCTGGGGCAGTGTTTGCTTGTTTGTACCTGTCATGTGAGCCTGCTTGTCCACCCAGCATGCCACTTGGTTGCATCTTATCAGCTCCTGAAAGATCAAAGAGCCATGGTGATCTTTATCCGCCGGTATACCTCCCCTCCTTCACTTGGACTCCATCAAAGTATCCACACTGTGTAGAACATGCCTTTCAGCTCTACAGCCCTTCCTCTTCTTATCAACAGAAGGACTTTCATGGCTTCATTCTTCAGAGTCCAATAAGGCCTTGAAACAAGAGAAAAAGTCCAGACTGACCTGTGTCTACACAACTACATAGAGCCCATTAGGGTTAATTCAACATTGTAAATCTGAGCGTGTTACGTTGACTTTAAGATGGCGTCTTGCTCTGTCAACTGATTTATTTTTAAATTATCATGTCATAATTTTATCAACATTATTGTAATTTTTTGCTTTAGCTGGTGTAATTGTAATTGTGGTGTAACACAAGCTAGTATTGTCTGTTAGCATTTGTCTTCATATAAGCCAAACTACAACCACATGTAACATTTTCCCCCTTGTAAAATTATAATTGTTCCTATTTTGACTTTCTTTGAGTTTTAATGTCCTCCTCTAGTGTATTTCAAAGTCAGGCTGACATTTATGCATTTATGTATGCGCAGACAGCACAGACGGTCTGGGGTAAGTTTCCAAAGTCACGACCTTGTCCTGACCCGGGTTAAGGAAGTGGTCATGCAGCTTTGGACAAAGCTGTGGAAGAGAGAGACTGAGAGGCCAGGCGGTCCTGCCTGAACAATAAAGACGCACTTTCAGCCTGTGAGTTACACAAAGGCCAGATCTGCCCCTTCATCCCGGGTCACGCCTCACCATAGAGCTGCCATTTCACACTGACCTGCGAACAGCCATTCAATCAAACTACTGTTTAACTTTCCTGTTTTTTTATTGTGACATTATGTGTGTGAAACCGCACTGAGCGCTACACTGTACTTTCCTAATCAATATGTAAAAAATAGATTTATTGTCATTTAAAAAAGAGGATTGTGTAATATTTTATTTAGTAAGTTTACTGACTGGTTTACAAGCTCATGGTGTGTGCTGTTGTTTTAACAAACATACAGTCATTTAAAAAAGTATTAAAGCATAGTAAAAAAATAGAAATGGAAACATAAATAGAACAATAAATGTTTGTAGGCAAATTAGGTTTAATGTAAAATTATAGTTAATATACATTTTTATATACATACATATATATATTTATACATATTTAAGTCTACACAGAAATGTTTCTAATCCCTCTTTATGGTGGACTGTCAGTTACTTTTAAATTTAAAGACATTAGTTAGGTCAAACATTTACGTATGATTTCTCTGAAGAGCCTTAAACAGACAGTTTAAACAGAAAAGCCAATAACTGGGTCCTGGCATGAGTTGCAGCCACGAGCAGAAGATGCTGTTGGTTTGGTGGGGCCGATTACTCCATAGGGAGTCAGACGCCCTAAAAGATTCTTTGTCTCAGTCGAGTGCCCTATGGCAAGACCTTAGAGGAGGACTCTACAAGCCCCCCTCCTGGTTTCTCAATGGACTGCTCCACCCCATTACCTGTCCTGACTCTGGATCAAGGTGTGGGGGCTGCATATCAAACAGTCTTCAGCCTTTGATGTTCAGAGAAACACAAACACTGATCTGACCCGAGTCGTAACAGCTTATTTGTCCCCTTTAGTCATTCATAGCCTACTTGTTGAATTTCTAAGCCTTCAAAGGCTCCTCTCTATAGGTCTGGCTTACAGTAGCCATGCTGGCTTTGAGGGGACTGTGACCCGCTATGTCGAGGGGCTGGAGGGAGGCCATCTGGCCTCCTGACAGATTTGATATTGATTTATTGGTCATACATGTGAAGATAGGAGGACACCAGCTGCTGGAAGTCCACGTCTTGCCAGGAAAATGGTTTTTAAAGTAATTACTCCTCATGAGGTCTGATCCAGAACTATTAGACTTAAATACTACACTAGAGTTAAATGTGTTAAAGTAGTTTGTAAATAGATGTACAACATCTTGTCAGAGGTCTCCAGGTCTGATGAATTAAACATTAGAGAAGATGAATTAAACATTAGAAAAGTTATTTTAAAAATCAAAGCCTCCACAGCAAAGAGATTTTTCTGTTGAGGAGGCCAGCTTTACCAGGTGAGGGGTGTCAGTATCTTCTTCAGATTATCTTTAATCCCCCTCCCACCCCACCTTGAGGAGGCCTGTGATGTGACTGTGTTCTTGATAATGAGGCGAGAACTTTATTGCTCTTGTCTCCAGCCTGGCACCAGTTTTCTGAGTGATGAAATGTGGGGCAGTGTTGCACTGACTGACAAACAGCGCCCTCTATTGACAAGTTACATTCACAGCAGACTACAGATCAAAGCAAGGTATTGAAATGGATTGTGGATGAGTAACAAATTTAGCAGTAATTCTTACATTTTGCGTTTACATTGGATTAACTTGATTGAATTAAACATGTTTAAAACATTTATTAACATTAAAATTTCATCACATGGATTAAAATTGATGCAGAGAGAGGGCGAGAGAGTCCAGTATTGCTTCAGTCAAGTTATCCTCTCTTCCTCTAGCACCCCATTTCAAAGCGAGGGATCAAGGGCAGACTTGCGCATGGCATACAGTGAATGACAATAGCCGTCCCCTCCACTCACAGCCCCCTTAGAATAGAAAACAGCAAGACAAAGGAACTCTGGATGTTCCCGGGTTAATAAGTTCAGGACACACACTTACTGAGGAAGGCAGGAAGGACACTGAGAATTCGAGAGGAAGTCTAGTGCCCTATCCTCTGTACTGAATGGATAACAGAGAACAAACACTAGTGAAAAATGACTGGAATGAGATTTTGGGGGGCAAAAAGACAGTTTTTCCCATTATGCTGGAGTTCACAGGTTAGCACACAATGTTAAGTGACTCGTCCACTAATTGATAAGATTCAACACAAGCACAGACACTTTATGCTTGATCTTTTGTATCACTCCATTATCTTGTCAATGTAGCCGCATACATGTGGCTGAAAGATCAAAGGAATCCATCTTGTCACATACAAAGGAAGTGCCAGTACTTTTACAGCCCCTGAGAGCTGTTCTCATTCTCACTGTGGTATTTTTCTGTCAACTACTGAGTCAACACGACTGTAAATATTGAAAGTGTAAATACCATAAATCCAGAAGCGTCTGTTTATGTCTGCATCATACACCACTATGATATAAAGACATAATCGTGAGTTAATTGAAGTGTTGCCTTATAATACAGAAACCGAATGAAGGAATGGCCATTTTAAATGACATGTCACTTCTGGAATGGCAAAATATCACTCACACTGCTCTGTGCTTCACCAGCCCCCAGCGTAATGCTGTGGGATAGGAGCCTTTGAACAGACTGTCATTTCCTTCTCAGGGCTCTGTTATTCCAGTAGCCTTTGTGAAAAAGCCAAGTGGCCCAGCTACAGACAGAAGGTGGGCCTTTCACAGGCAGCTGAGGTTGTGGACTCAGCAGGGGAGGGAGGCGCACATCGCAGGGTGATACAGGCTGAAAACAAACACTAGCCCTAACAGGAAAGAAACTACAAGATCCTGCTGGGAAATTAGGGGGACTTATGTGCTCATTTTCATACGTTGAGAAATATGCTACAGTGTGGTGTGTTTGTTGTCATGCTGTAATGCTTTTAAATAGATGTTTACAGTAGTCACGCTTTGATAACCATGAAAACCATATAAATAAATCATGCACCCATATTGTCATGAAATAAATCAAATAACATGTATAAACACAGTGAACCTTGGGTGGTTAAACTAAATTTTATATAAGCTGTGTTTTAATATAAAGATATATTTCAACGTATAAACAAAAAGTGTGATATGTCCAAATACAGTTTTAATGTATGTGATTCTATTACAGTCTAGCAACATTAAAAAGTGTATTAAGTGATAACGTAAAACATATAAAATGTATTAAATTAAAATTTATTCAGACCAGAATGGGTAACAGGGTTACAAATGTAGACTAATGTAAGATCAGACAGTCAGTAGGGATTTAGTATGGGACCAGATATTGGTTATTGAAAAATTTATATTTCCAGAATTTAATGAAGAGAAAACATTCCTTGATTGGTTTTTGGTTGTTGTTTAACAGATGAAACGAGGCTGACGAATGAAGTTCAAACCTAAATGCACCAAATTCATGGACTGAGCAAGCTGTGATTTGGGTAAAGTTTGGGTAAAGACTGACACCTTGTGGTAGCAGATGTGACTACAGACTCCCCATCTCATCAAAGCAAGACCTTTGTCACTTGACGTTCACATTGTTTCACATATGTATTGCTGTGACGTAATATCTGACTGTAAAGAAGTGTATGCAAATTCACAGCAATTTACTAAATAATTATTGTCATTTATAATTCGGCTTTAATAAAAGAGGCTAAAATCTTCTGATAAAATATAGCCACAGTCAAAAAGATCACACTAAAAAAATGTAGTCATTAAAACTGTGGTCATGGTTGGAGACATTTTAATTTCTTTATGTATGTACTTTTAAGTTCCCTTTGCTACATGATCATATTACGTAATAATTACGTGTTCGTTTCTTGACCAACCACGTTGCTCCGGAAACCTGCGTGTTAAGTGACGTCATTCTTAACCTTAGCGTACGGACAGGGTTTGCTGTAATGTAAAAAGGCTTTGTTTAATTTTGTAAAATCATGAAAAGGCTGATCAGTTAAATGCTTGGTTTTTAAATCATGCAGTATCACTGTCCTTATTATTATAATACATGTCACGTGTGTATTGACATACTGGGGGGGTTGGTTGGGGTGGTACATAGCGTTCCAGTGTTCCCGGAAAAAGAGTAGAGGGTGTATTACGTAAATCTGCTTTGAACGCTGTGATCCTAGTACTGTTGCTTTAAAAATAGCGCAGAAACACACCACTCACTCTTTTAATTTAATATAATAATAGCAAAATATTCACAACCATGAAATAAAGCTATGTGGTTATTCTATAATAAAGAGTTTGATCAAACCTGTAACTTATGTAACTAATATATATATATTATATATATTATATATATATAGCAACCAAATCATAACCTTAATAACAGCTTTGTACACCCTCTCTATTATAGTTAATGAGGATCCAACAGGGTTAAAAAGTTGATTATTATGTCACATTAACTAATACAATATCTGCTATTAAACATGAGAAGCTCATTGACTGCGTGGGTCTTATTTTCAAACATGATTCAATTTATAAGTTAACAGCTCTGAAAAAAATACTTCTTGCTTCTCTATGAAAGTAGTTCTTAAACAGTTGGAAAAGGGAACTTTAAACTTTATATTTGCGTGACTGTACAGCGGGAGCCGTTCCGTTCTCGGCTGGCTGGCTGCTATGCGGTGTATTTCAGACGGGAAACCTGTAGCAGAAACGTCATGTTCGATTCTCTCCTTCCCATTTGAAACGATGTTAAAAGAAAGATGCAGACGAGGACCCTTCAGAAGTCCTGCTTAAATGTAGCGCCATATCTCACCACAGTGGGGCGCAACGGTACCAGTTTCACAGACTTCCTCTTCTTTAATGATCTGTGTCCTTTGATATGCATCTATACTATAGATAAAAAAAAGTAAAATATTTAAGATCACTTGCAATAGTTCACACAGAACAACGAAGGACAATAGTTATTATTAAAAAGCACAAGGCTCGGTGACAGCTGAGAATGTAGATAGAGTGCAGGGTCTGCTTGTGCCAAAGATAAACTGTCTAAAAATAGCCGACCCCTCACCCACTCACATACAAAAAATAAATAAATAATGGTGTTGCTATATGTATGCCCCTATATGTTTGTTGCACTAAACAAACTGCAAAACTACATGGAAACGTGCAAGTTAACCTGCACTGGAATAAACTGGCCGTGGCTGGCAAATATTCTGCGAAGATTTTCAGTTTGGTGCTAAACAAAAGCGTCTATAGACACATTCAACACAGCACACAGAACACCCTCAGGAGAGTTAAAAGAAGAGAAAAATGTGTTCGCTCAATAGTTTGTTGATTTGTGGTAAAATACTGATTATTTTCTGATTTTTATGTTTTTTTACTATGTGTACTCTTAGTCTTGATATGTTTATATATAATATATAATCTTTCTATAATGTCTATATATAATGTTAATTTGTTAACTTCTTATGGGCAAAGTCTCAATGATCAGTTAACATGTTTTTCTCTTCTGCCACATTGTGGAGAAGTGGCCCATTGTGGATGTCCATTTTTAATGAGATGATAGACTGTTTCAGGCAGGTCATCACAAACAAGGACGTCATGGCTTTTTGGAGTGGCCTTACAGCCACAGTGAAGGTTAGTTTTATGTGCTCATGTGATGACAGTGATAAAAATAACAATAGCACTGTATGTATTCTGTGGAAGTGGTCATGCAAGTCTGATCTTTTTGATTGCAAAAAACTGGCCTGCCTGGGTCGTATCAGCTGTAAAACTGCCTTTCATGCACTTATTTATTAAACAACAGTGAGCATGGCAATGTAGGAAAGCAAATGAAATAACTAGAATGTTTAAAGCTCCACAGACAGGCTCTAACATGCACTCTGTGAAATTATCATGAGTTTCTTAAGATGTCTCTGTCTGAAACAGCAACTCAAATTCTGTTAGATTTCATGTGTTTTTAATCGGTGTTCATGATGAAAATGATTTAGAAAGGCCATAACTTCACTATTTTCTTAAATAATCAAATTTTTATTCATATATTACAGATTATCCCATACTTTTTGTCTGCTGATCAGTTGTGTTGAGGTGTCTAAACAAGTTTAACTTGAACAAATGGCTTTATCGTTTCTCCACTAAGCTACACGCTTAAACCTGGGGTGGACCAAAGCCTGGGCCCATATAAACTATTGGACCTGGAACTCAAAGTTCATTATTTATGGTGTTTTTTTGTGCAGTATGTAACCTCTATATGTAACCTCTACTGTAATGTTTTAGGGATCCTGCATATTCAAACATATACCTCATAAACACATAAAATTAACACATCCCCTTATTCCCTATATTTAATGAATCTGATTTTGCATTGTAATGTAACTTCTGTTGCAAATCTGGCCACATAGTTACCCAATAACTAATGATTGAGCTATTAAAAGACTGTTCAGTAAAGGTCTTACTTAGAAATATACTTTCCTAAATGTAAAAACAAACATGCCTGTCCTAAATCAGACTTAAAGCATATTGTACATATAAACTTATTTATTTCTTTAGTTTCCTGTACATTATTATATATATTTTAACTGTGTGTTTTAATGCATGGCCGTGTTTCTGATATTGCATGTATTGTTTTTGGATTGTCTTGTATTCACACAATCCCAGTTGTATCACTGTTTGCCACATAATCAAAAGTCATGTGAAGGACTTTATACTGGTGTGATGACCTTTTATCCCTCATACACATGGCCTTAAAGATCATTAACTCAAGACAGGCAGTAAGTTGGGTGGTGACATAATAGCACGGTATGTCACCTTGGAAAATTGCTTTGCTTGAACTGAAGGGAACACACGCTACCCTAAATCTCAAACCCCAGATGTATTTTAAACTATTATAACTACTGAGTCTTAGGTATTAAACATTAGAGGTCATTAACTATTTCCTACCTAGGAACACGACGTTCAAAACTTCCTTTTCCCAACAACGTCTTCCACCTTGGGAAGACTTAAGGTTACCTTACTAACTTTGAGCCATTCATCCCCCGCCCCTCGGAATCCGTGACGCTCGGTCGATCGTCCAATCAGAGACACGAAGCTGTGCGTAAGTTTTTCTCGCGAGACCAACCTTTTAAAAATCTCGTCGCAACTTTTCGTTCGGCCATTTCGAAGCAGCCGGCATTCCAGCTAGTCCTGCGGCAGAGCGGGATTGACATCTTCGGTGCACACCTCCAAGAACATCCGACAATGAGTGAGACCGCCATCTCTTTCGCCAAGGACTTCTTGGCCGGTGGCATAGCCGCTGCCATCTCCAAAACCGCCGTCGCCCCCATTGAGAGAGTCAAACTGCTGCTTCAGGTAAATATACGCAGCGTTATTAACGGGATTATATAATCGCAGATTTGTAAAACGGATTATGTGCTAAATCAAGATCAAGTCACACTGAGCCCAGTGCGGTTTTACAAATCATCTAAATATAACACGATAGCCTTTTCGATTTAAGTCTGATGCTTTAAGTCTAATATTTTATTTGACATTTAATTAGACTGTAAAGACGGAGGGATAGCCGAACGCATTGACTGAATAAACGATGAAATGTTACTTGTTCGCTAAATGGTTTAAATGATGTATTAAGTACCATTATTAAAAATGATCGTTACGATGTTTCTATAGAGAATCGATTAGGCCTTAAATGTTCAGTAACCTTAGGGAACGACCCGTGAAATGCCGCAACCACCAGTCACGTAGAGAACAAATGACTGGAATCTAACACGTATTTCGTGTACATTTTGCTCTACGGAGAATTAACGATACAACACTTGTTGTTTTCAAAATTGTTTTATTGTAAAGCTATAAACCAGCATCCACTGATCTCGCCAAGGTCGCGGGAAGGGGAGGCCTGTGAATAGCTGGGCCTTCGATGCTAGCTTACGCGCTAATGCTCGTTGCCCAGGACGAAGGAACATCTTTTGTCTGAGGCCACGTCGCTTTGTACTATAGTACTTCACAGGCTTGTGCTGTAGTATAACTATATTAAGTGTCATTTTTCTTGTTTGTGCACTAAGATTTAAACGGCTTTAATAAGTTTACGATTACCATTTTTCTGGAAGGTATCACGGTTTTGCGTCTTACCGGCTTTTCTTTCATGCAGTATAAACGCGTGGTTGTGGTTCTCCGTGAGGTTTTGGTAGCCATGGTTTTGTAATTCAATGTCTTTGCTTGGGAATAATGTACCCCTGTTTCATTGACATGTCGTGAGAAACGAGTACTATTAATCGCTTTCTGCTCTTTTACAGGTGCAACATGCTAGCAAACAGATTACCGCGGATAAGCAGTACAAGGGCATTATTGACTGCGTGGTGCGTATTCCCAAGGAGCAGGGCTTCCTGTCGTTCTGGAGAGGAAACTTGGCCAACGTCATCAGATACTTCCCTACCCAGGCCCTCAACTTTGCTTTCAAGGACAAGTACAAGAAGGTCTTCCTTGATGGTGTGGACAAGCGCACCCAGTTCTGGAGGTACTTCGCTGGTAACCTGGCCTCAGGTGGCGCTGCTGGTGCCACATCCCTCTGCTTCGTCTACCCTCTTGACTTCGCAAGAACCCGTCTGGCCGCTGATGTCGGCAAAGCTGGTGCAGAAAGAGAGTTCACTGGTCTTGGTAACTGCTTGGTGAAGATCTCCAAGTCTGATGGCATCAGGGGTCTGTACCAGGGCTTCAACGTGTCCGTTCAGGGTATCATCATTTACAGAGCTGCCTACTTCGGCATCTACGACACAGCCAAGGGTGAGTATCCATTGAATTGAAGAGTTTCTTTAATTCTGTAAGTTGTTACTGCAATCCTTAAATCTGTTCTTTCGTATTCAGGTATGTTGCCAGACCCCAAGAACACCCACATTGTTGTTAGCTGGATGATTGCTCAGACTGTGACGGCTGTTGCTGGTCTTGCATCCTACCCCTTCGACACAGTCCGTCGTCGTATGATGATGCAGTCTGGACGCAAAGGAGGTCAGTTACTGCTGTGCTGCGTTTTGGATGTTCCAAACCTCTGTAATACATGTTGACTTGATCCAATCGAGTGCTTATTTAAACATTTGTCCCTTTTCTGTTGTAGCTGACATCATGTATTCTGGCACAATTGACTGCTGGAGGAAGATTGCACGTGATGAGGGTGGCAAAGCTTTCTTCAAGGGAGCCTGGTCAAACGTTCTGAGAGGCATGGGCGGCGCCTTCGTGCTGGTCTTGTATGATGAGTTGAAGAAGATCATTTAAACTTTTCCTGTCCACCATTCAATGTGAGATGTTTAACTGTAACATATCTTGTACATTTGGAAGGACTCTCAAATTCCGCCTTATTTATAGGGACCAACTAGTATGTCAGTACTAGTTGAACTGGGGGAAGTTCTTTTCACTGTTATTTTGGCCCTCTTTTGTTTTTCTTTTCTTTCGTTCCCCCGCACCATACTGTCATTCCCTGAGAGAAAGAATGCCAGGTACTAAAATCTACCTGTTGTCTAGCCGAGCTGTTTTAGTCATTACTTCAATAAAGACCCACTGAATTAACCTAAACCTCAACTTGTCAGTTTTCTTTTATTTTCCTGACTGCTAAACTTCTAGGTACCTAAGCAGTTTTAGCAGCTACCATTATTCTGCTTGTTGCCATGACCCCACAAGCATGACTTTTGATGTTTATAAACTGGGTCTGCAGTGTAATTCACAAGATGTCATATTTTTGGGGATGTTGTATCCCAGTAATTTCTTGTCAGGTAGTAGGAATGTTTAGAGATGTTAAATGCATTGTATGTCAGAGAAAAGCATGCAGGACCTTTAAATTGCACCACAGGTAATAGGCACCAAGCATTTATATAAATGCTAGACTTAACACATGCCTTTAAACTTGTTCCTGGATTTGAAGCAGTGTTATTTCCTAAGATGCAACCTCATACCCTGTTGGCCCTCCAAAGTTGTGTTTGGGTCTGACCCAAGAACAGCTGTGGGGGGTTGGGGTGACACTTGTGCCATCCAGTGTAATTCAGTCTTGCAGGACTGATGATTGATTTAAACAGCTGCCTATGTGGTGCTGTACAATATATTCTAAATTCTCATCTGTTAAATTGTAAATTATTCCCTTTTACGTTTTAGGTGATCACCTTCACAAATTTCTACCTTAGGTCTAAATTGACTTAAGCAAATAGAGAAATTTGGTTAAGCAACAAGTAGCACAGTACATTTGACCTACATTTTGTGAATGCACAAATAACGTGGTTAACGTGAGTCAAATTGAGGACTGTCAGTCTAATACTTGAATGGCTGGTGGCTCTCATGCCGTGCAATCCAATACTGGAAAATGGTGGTATGCGCATACACTCCAAAGCATTACTGACCGTTTAATGGATAAAACAATCTGTTCATGTTTCACCTTAAATGTAAGCATTTTTGTAAATCCAGTTTCTGGGTGTGACACGTATAGTCTTAGAATTGGGGTATGGATTATATCAATTCATCAATAAACTATTTGGCCATTGGTGTAAACTTTTGCATCGGTTTGCATTACAACTATGCACCGATCCGAATTATTTTAGTTTGCTTGAGATCCGTAAACAAGGCGAGTAATACGCATACCAGCATGTGACATACACATCCTGTTTCTCGGGTTTTTCGCCACTGTTTAGCAAGGAATATGTCATGTTTACTGTAATAGAAAGAAAAAGCGGACCGTACAGGAATTTACCATGTTACGCAAGAGTCTTCGCAGAAGCGCTCTTGCAGGATGTGACGTCACTCTGCAAAGGCAGCCGCAGCTACTCGCATGTCACATGACTTGTTAAGGTTCAATCATAGGGTCCTATTTTTATGGGTTCCGTGTCTGGCCAGCAATGACAGCAGGGTACGTTAAACTGGCACATCATGTGATTGTAGAGGATCATTCACTTGGCAGCTGCCTACAGTCAGCACAGCCAGGGTAAAACTGACCCATACAGGAATTCAGCCTGTTTACCTCTGCTGACCGGACCATGAGGAAAGTGGCTTCACTCAGTGTATCAATGAAATGTTCTAACTAACTTTCTCCTATGTTCTATAGTAGTTTTCAGTATCTGTAATCATACATCCCAAAGTATATTTTTGAATGATTAAACACAACAATAATAACATCATATGTTATGTAATACAATAAACTATTTATATCATGTAAAATAATCCTATACATATATATTATTATATTATGGCAACGGTAATAAATGGTCTTTTTTGGGCCAACGCCACTTTTCCAAATCTCATTTCAATAGTGTAACTTTATTTCCAAGGGTGTTATTCTGCAGCGATACAAATACGTTTACCTATTTGTTCCACCTTGCGGTGAAGCTGGGTCATGACAGATACAATGTGTGTAATGGGAGTGTAAAAAAGTTGTGCTTAAGTAAGTAACAGATGAGCTTGTCTAGTTCGTTATTATTTTAATACATATGAAATGACTATACGTGCACTACCTGCAGAGCATTAAAAGACAGAACAGAAGTTCCTGGGAGGGTCTGTTGCACCAAACACAGTACGGCCGCAGGTTCAATCAAAGCGCTAGTAACTTATCTTCCGGTTTGAAGTAAAACGCATCTTCCTTACTTTCAATGAAAGCAAAAACGGATAGTGCAAATGCTGCTTTTGCATGGACGAATGAGGACGAACGAGGGACACTATTGCCACGAAATCCTTTTTCGAGGGATTTTATAAAAGGATCTTTTATAAAATGTACACGTCGTGTTTCATCGCCGTTGTATTTGTGCTCGTTTGTTACTTTTCAGAGTTGGGACTATTATGGACACAAGCATTATTTTGCTTTTTGTGTTTTGTCAATTTCCCTTTTAAAAACCAAGGACGCGAAACAAGCACTCAGACGGATCATTTAATTGAGGACACGACACAACAGGTAACAACAATTTTAGGCGTTTCTTATTGAAAACTGTCACTGTGGCATATTGTTTATGAAACCTGTTTCAATGCAACATGAATGACTTGGACGTAAACTGAGAAATAACAATAAAGTCAACATAAGGGTTTATGTACTGTTTCAAGATTATGCAAGCCAGTATGTAGTCGATTATTTCAATAATTCAATAATGCGGTTTTTACGTAAAGTTAACGGAAGCATTGGGTTTTTGCGGAAAACCTTACAGAAAGTTTGTAAGTTTCACTTTGGCTTCTTCCCTGGTTTTTGTTCCTTATATTTGCATGCAGGATTTTGTAGCTGGCAAAATCTTCTGCTGCCCTCAGTCCTTGAACCACGTACACTGATATCAAATAATGGGTGACATTACTTTAGTTTAATGCCCTCCTTTTTCAATCTTCATATTACAGACAAAGGGGAATCATGTTGGTACCAGCGATGAACCTGATGCTGCCGAGGCAGGTCAAATTTTGCCTCACACAATGCAATATCCAACCGTACAGAAGTCACTTCTCCAGGGTAAAGACCCCTTTCCTTATTTATGAGGGTTATTTTGCATTTGCCTGTCATGTGCTTGAACCTGAACTTCGTTTTAAACATGTTAAAGGAAACTACAGGTCAAAGTCACATAATCTGTTAAAGATAAAGCTCCTAACAGACAACAAGAATGCCAAATAGTACCTTGGCAAAATGAAATAAAAGCTACAGACCATCTGTTTTATAAATTGTATCCTAGCGAGTCAGTGGGTGTGATTGCAGTTGTGCAATATATAATTAAAGTTTTTTCAATATCTTTTGTAGTGTTGAAGAATGCTTATGTTCACCTGGTCCAGCCCTGGTACACTGCCCCAGAACCTACAGAGAGTCAGCCCTTATATATGGCCCTTGGGGAGGAGTTTAACCTGATTGTGGAGAGAATAATGTGTAAAGCCAAGAATTTTGATGTGCCTGGGACCAGCGTGGGTTGCATTCGAATCATTACTCGGCACATCCACAGTGCCAAGCAGTCAAACAGGTCAGTCCTGAAAATACAACATTCTGTGCTGTATATTTCACCCAACCACCCAGATTTCAAAACCTATGACTACTCACCTGGTGTAATTCCAGGAGTATTAAATGCATGATTGGTCTGTTTATGTTTGATCGCCTGTTTCAGTTCCCCAGCATTCACCTCACGGTCTAAGGAAATGGAAGTTCTCCGAACTTACTCTGAAGTTCTACTGAAAAATCTTTTCCCAGAGTGCCTCTGGAAAACAAATCTTTACCAGTGTCTCCTGACAGAGATTGTAGCCACAAAAGGTTAGTGATGTTTGTGATAAATGCTTTCTAATAGTCATTTTGTAATCATAACATTCAGCTCAGATATGTAACGTCACCATTTCTACTATTTACCCTCTTGGTTGCTGTTGCTCAAAGAATTGCCTAAACATGCCTTCATTGCTTTTACTAATTCATCCACATTTTTGAGTGGAAGAGCTTCAATAGCAAAGACCTTTTAGTGTTCTGAACAAAAATACAATCCATAAATTCTGTGGGCTATTTATTTACAAGAATGTCACTAGGGTTGCTCATTTTGACATAAATGTTTGTTTGAGGAAATTTTAATTGATCTTAACTATCAATATATGTCCTTGAATGTACATTAGATCTTGACTGTATCTCTATAGTTTCTTTTATAAGAGTCTTTAAAATCTTCAAAACGTTTATGTTAACCATGTTCATACTGTGATGGGTTGTGTATTTATCAAAAATGTTTCTATAAACTCAAATGTTGGTTTTCTTTTAGCTGTGGGTAATGTATTGTGTTTTCCTTTGATTATTTTCCATAGTACTTGATGTGCTTGTGACATACCTGTGTAATCCAGACAACCTGAATCAGATGGTTTTGAAGTTGGATACAGTAACTCCTAAAAGCTTCAATGAAGAACCTGTAAACTCTGATAGAGAAGGTACACCGTCCTCCATTGGAAGTGAAGGGACAGAAATGTAAGTTATTCCAGCGCAAAGTATTTCATGGAAGAATATTTGACTTCAATATGAGTCAATCTCATGATAAAACTCATGAATCATGAGGGACTTTCTGGTTAAAACCTAATGTGATTAAAACACTCCACAGACCCACAGATGAAGCAGAGGATAGTCGGCCTGAAGACACCAAAGAAAAGAAAAAGGGTGCTTCTTTATCATTATGTATTACTAATTTATGTGCTCTATGTTCAAATGTGTAATAGAATATATGTGTTGAATTGTTTGTAATTGTAATGCTTTTGTTTGCTGTTTTCAATGCAGGAAACAGGATCAAAACAACACTTTCTAAACTCGTTGATAAAGTAAAACCAAAGAAAGCCAAAAAGAGACATCTTAAGCTGGAGAAAGCGTTTTTAAAGAGGCCGTTATCCACACACAGACTGGATGAAATTGAAAGCGATGGATTAAACAGCAAAGAGGGTTCCACTGAAAGCCTCACACTTTCAAATGTCAGTAGCCCATAGACAATTCATGCATGTAAACAAATATTTATTTTCTAATGAATTTCTGTGCATTTAAATCTGTGTGACTGTTTCCAAAAGGACAGTGATCAGGACGTTTACATGACGAGTGTCCAGGAGGACAGAATGGAGTTTAAGCTTTCCTACGAGATGTGGCGAGTGGGGAAGTGGGCAGTCCGTGTTACAGAAGTAAGAGATTTCTAAATCGGTTAATGGATGAAAAAAACGATGACGTTTTTTTTAAATAGTAACAAGGAATTGTCTTAGGTTCAAAAGGAGAATGATGAGTTATGCTTCACGATTCACCTGGAGGAGAAAAATAACCCTGAGAATTTATACTGGGATGTCAGAAAAACCCAGTCAGATATTGTTGATTTTTACAGCTACTCGATAGAAGAAATGGTGAGAAAATGCAAATCAGTTCTGTGAAAGCCATTATTATTTTTACAAAATGAAAATGCACAATGGTGACTGTGGGTATTGTAAGCACTTAATTTATTTGTTTTAAAGGACACATCAGCTTTGCCTTCAATTTCTACAGTTGTGGAGAGGTCAAACAGTGATGACACGGACACAGAGGAAGTTAGATTAGCATTGGAGAACTTCTTGCAAGTAAGATGGCATTTTAAAAAATGAATCTTGGGTGAATGAATGAATCTAGAAATAAAGACAGAATTTTATTCATTCCATTTCTTCTCAGAGCCTGGTTTCTGATGCACAGCTCAGTCGCAGTCAGCCTATCTTCCAGTTCTTTTGCCCTTTTACACGATTATTGTGTGATGAGGAACAAGATAGAGGGGTGTGGGGTCTTCTGAGAGGACTTGTACATCTTCTCAATGAAGAGGTAAATGCATCTGTAAAAAATATTTGAAATGAATTATATTTTCAAAAACTTGTTTACTGATTCTAATTCAGCACCTCATGTAAACTATATGTATATTTAGAACACTTCCACCCTGTGGTAATCCAGATGAACTAAGTCAGTTTATTTTCCCCAGCCTCATAACCTCAGAAGAGAAGATAAATCTGATGAAACGGAAGCCAGACAACCAGCTTGCATTGACACTGTTGATGAGCCAGAAGAAGACATTGTAGAAGATCCAAACCTTAGGTCCTGTACCCCTCATGAAGAGACTAACCAGAGCAGTCAAATTTCAGATGAATCTGACATTGTTCCTGATGGACCAGATAGTCTTCCCGAGAGCTTAGGTAGCTTTGTTAATAGGTCAAAATTAGTAAGTCCTAGTGCACTCTCCAGTGATGTCCCTGGCTTAGTAAATACCCTTAATGAAGGCCTACAGGTTGACACAATTGACATCTTTAGAAACTTCCCTGGTGGCAAAACAAACAAAAAAGAAATGTTAACTCATAAAAAGTCAAGCGATCCTCAGAAGGTCAAAGGAAAGGAGAAATCTGATCAGCTCAATAAGGAAACTAGCTTTCAGCCCCAGGTACTGAGAAAGGAACTCAACCAGACCAGCTGGGAACAGGAAGCTACCAAAGCCATATTTGATTTTTTGAAGGAAATAACCGGTATGATGTACATTTAAATTGACACTTAATCATTTAGATTTCAAGTTGTTATAAAAACAGTAAGTAAAAATAATTGTCTTTTCGCCCTTTTTCAGGAAACTCCTTCCTCATTAATATCTTTGATGCCATTCTGAAACCTGTCATGCCTTTGGTAAAAAAGTATGTTTTTTTCCCGCTTCATTAAACACTGGGGATAACACTAAGGCTATCTGTGGATGTGAGGATCAACATGTGATTTCTTCCCATGCAGGAGAATCAACAACTTTTTAAATGGGATGAATCCTACAGAATCTCAGATTGCATCCTACATTGACACATTCCGGGACGGGATATGGCCGGACGGAACCGTGCCTGTCCAACAACCACGTAGTAGTGTGGAAATAAATGAGACCAAGGAGAGGGCATTGCAGTTCATAAATTTAAAATGTATGTATAATATTTACCACAATGTATTTTAGACTTACGGTGTTTAATATGTTGCCAATGTATCTTCACACTGTAGTTTTGTAATGGTTTTAGATTCAAATCCTCTAATCCTGAAGAAGACGGATGTGGAAATTGTATTTAAGATATTCCAGGATATAGAGGAGAACAAGAAACTGATTTATGTGAGAATCCTGAGTTTGTTATTTTGTTATGTTAGACTTCATTCTAAAATGTTTTAAGCTTTGTGTGTGTGTGTGTGTGTGTGTGTGTGTGTGTGTGTGTGTGTGTGTGTGTGTGTTTATAGATGCTGCTGTCATATGTTCTAAAGGAGTTCCTGTCTGGAGAGGCTGTCTTTAGTACAATTGCTAATTAAACTGTGAAGGATTTGGTTTCATCATAATGACAAGATCTTTTTATTTTTTTATTTAATGTATTAATTCTTTTTTTAAATGAGTTTAATTTAAAGTTTAACATTAAAATTCTTTAAGACGCATTCCTCTGATATACCTCAGACATTTCAACATTTTACTAACCTTTGATATTATGGAGTTTTAAGAAATGTAATGTTATGTGATCAACCATGATCATAAACTTAAAATGTTGTAAGGATAAACTACGTAAGTATGTTTAGAGATTTGTAGAGGATTCAACATGGTGTATTTAAGAAATAGTATTGTTAATAAATAAATTTTACAAGTATTTTCGACTGTAATTAGTTATTAATAGTTGGCCTGGGACTCAAATGTACAGTACATGACAGCGGTTATAATAGTATATAATAGGTTATAATAGTAAACTAATAATCGCTAGTGTACCTACCTTGACGGTCAGACTCGTGACGTATTCATGTTGGACGGCTGTAACTGTTTCAGCGTAGTGGGTTTTCTGTACCCGACCTAAACTTTATAAATATATTTCATGAAACAGTGCACTAATATGCCACCAGCCCTTTATAATAAGCTGTTTTTATGTTTTAAATCGTCGTTTGGTTCATAGCTGTATGCATAACGTCGTTTATTTATTTGGTCAAGCAGCTGTTTGTCCCCGCTTGCTGATGGTATCGTCCTCTTCCCCCAGAGACGGGCTTAGCAGAGAAAACAGGCAGGAGGATCCAAGCAAGCGAACGACCAGCGTCGATATTTTATCAAATCGATAAAACTAACGTCCAATAAACCAAAATATTGACCCTAATTTAAATAAACAACGCCGATACCTTATGTTAACATCTTGGCTATTCAACTGAACGATGTCAACCCCAGCAAGACGGCGTTTGATGAGAGATTTTAAACGGTAAGCGACAAGAAAAAATGCTAAAGGCCCGCAGCTCGGTTGCTTAATGGAAACCGGCTTTAACATGGCGATACGTTTTTAATGAACGATGTGGTTTTCACAGCGTTGTGTGGTTGGCTGTGTTGTTTGTTGCGCTAATGTACGGTAACTTTCAACTTGGGGAACTTGTTTTTTAGGCTGCAGGAGGATCCTCCAGCAGGGGTAAGCGGTGCCCCGTCCGAAAACAACATCATGGTGTGGAACGCTGTCATATTTGGGTTTGTATTGCTTGTCTTTGCAGTAAACGCAACACATTGACGAACTTGTGTGTCTTTAACTTAATCGAGGTATATTAGATGACAAGCCAGCTTGTTAATGGTAATATAACCTGTTTTAAATAGGCCAGTGGTTCTCCATAAGAGGTGCTTGTTATTTGATCTACGAAGTGACGGTGTCCTGAATAGAGATGTGTGTTTGTCTTGTTGTGTTGGTGAACGGAATGGATTTTAATGTCACATTTGTAGACCGTTCTAACGTGTTGTTTAAGGTATTACAGCTGTGCAGAGGCTTCTTGCGCATTGATCTGTGATTTTGGTTCTTGTCCTGCCAAGTGTTGTGTGAAATCTGACATGTTGGTCCTTTTCTTTTCCTCACAGACCTGAAGGGACACCCTTTGAAGACGGTAAGGATGAACCCTGACAGTTGTTCCAATCTTATGTAAATTTGGATTGATCTGTTTGAACTACAAATATTGCATCATTTAAAGCCATTTTTTTGTACACGATGGCTGACACATTGTCAGATTTTAGAAAAAGATCTACAGAGCTCCGCAGATGTTAGTCTAGCGTTCTGTGCATGCCTTTATTTGCTTTTTTTAAAATATACATTAGTAAACCACTGAGTAAAAGGATTTTGCTTTGGGTTCCATGATATTAAATATTGTTGACCGCTACTTAGAAATGGCTTGTGTGGGTTTTTTTTGTTGTAAGTAGTGTATGTGACCAATAATTTGCTCTTATGTTTATCATAGGAACATTTAAGCTCACAATAGAATTTACGGAAGAATATCCCAACAAACCGCCCACAGTCCGTTTTGTATCCAAAATGTTTCACCCTAATGGTAAGTTGTACCTCCTCACAGCGATCATTCATTTATGTACAAAACCTTCACAACTATGAGTTCCTTAGGGATGAGTGTTAATACAGCACATATCATACAATACAATGCAATGCAATTGAAACTGTTTTGTCATCAGTTTATGCAGATGGCAGTATATGTTTGGACATTCTTCAAAATCGCTGGAGTCCAACATATGATGTTTCTTCAATTTTAACCTCAATACAGGTATGTACCTTGTTATGGAAGTCTTTAAAAGTTTTTAGGTTTCAAGTTAAGTTCTTTTCATGCAACTGGTAGAATTGGTACAGTAAGATCATATGTATCTTCATACAGCTAAATCACAAGGTCTGCATTAGCATGCTAACATTAACATGCTTTTTATTTGTCACAGTCCCTACTGGATGAGCCGAACCCAAACAGTCCTGCTAACAGCCAGGCAGCACAGCTGTATCAGGAAAACAAGAGAGAGTATGAGAAACGTGTGTCTGCCATTGTAGAACAGAGCTGGCGTGACTGTTGACCCTCATTACAGTTCATAATGTATGAACAGTAGTCGGCCTCAGCCAACCAGAGGAAAACCACCTTGCAAAGAAAAAAATAAAAACACGTCATGTTTCGAATCATTCTCCACTTACTCAGTAGTATTGTCTGTTATGTAACTGCTGCAAAATTTGAGTGCTGTTGTCATGATCCCCCTCTTTATTCAAAATCTTATTCTGCAAAAGGATAAACCTTACTTTAACAAAATATTTGTTAAATATTTTATTTAAATATTGTTGCAAGAGATACTTGCTTTTATTTGGCTTGCCCTTAGATTTATCAAATCTTTTGCCTTTGTTGCTCAGTGTGGACTGATTTTATTTTGGGTATTGACATTGTTTGTGGTTTTCAGTGTTTATGTTTGTATGAATCCAGAGGTTTGTCGTTCTCTGAATAAGTGTCGTAAATATACATGATACTCAGTTTAAGCAGTAATGACATGAGTTACATTATCTTGCATGAACATGGAAAACATCCATGTTTCAAGAACGTTTTTGATTGTATATAACTTCACTTAAAAACACTTCCATGCAGTGTAATGTACCAAATGTGCGTGTTAGCCTTTTTTCATCATGAACAAGTGGTTTGTTACACTGTTTAAATTTGTAATTTGGTGCTCAGAATCTTATTGCAGTTCAAGGTTCTGTCTAATGATGTATCAACAGTGGGCTGGTTTAACAGCAGTAACTTCTTAAAGGTACACTGTGTACTATCTGTCCCACTAAGCCTCTTTCTATAAGCCAAGCCCATGATATTACAAACTGGCACTGTTGACTGTTTTTTTTTGTATTTACTATTTTATGCCTTTTGCACCCCAGTTGCATGTTGATTTTGACTGTTTTTCCATTGAAGTGCCATTTATCTTTCTTTGCTTTTTCAACCATTTGGGCATGATGCTGTTTTGCAGTGTCCAGTTTAGGTATTTTGAATATTTTTTTCTAACTTACCATCAGAGTTAGTGAGTGTCTGATTTGCACTAGTAACCCGTGTAAGGAAACTGTACATTTTCTCACTTGTAAATAAACAGTTAAACAAAAGCATGTTGTTTTTATTGAACAGATTTAAAAATTCAAGAACAATAGTTTGAAATGTAATCCAATTAAATTTTATTGCAGCATAAGTAGATTGGCAAACAGTATTTAACAGCAAATAACTTGAAGCAAGTCAAGGAAATTACCACTCACACATTTACCAAACAGGAAGTCAAGAGGTTGAATAGATTAAACTTTACTGTCAACAATCTAAAAAAATGCAATATCTAATTAAATATAGTAAAGTTTATTTTTTATATTACAGTTCTTGGCAGAAATTTGAGACAGTGAATAATGTAGTCCATTTTGTTGTACAAGTTAAAAATGCAAAAACAATAAATGGAATAAGGCTTCAATTTTAATATCAGTGTCAATGTTAGTACAACCTCACTTGCAGGATACAAGATACAACAGTTTAGTAAGGTAGCCTTTAAACATCATACCATCTTGAGCTAACCTATAAATGAAACGGATTACACCTACAAAGCTGGATTCTATAGATTTACATGGTGGTGACTGAAAAGATCAATGTATACACTGTAGACAAAAATCTGGAATCAGAATACTAGCAGATCTTCCCAGATACCTGTCACCATCCGTTATCAGTCTGAAATATATCTGTATATTGAAAAATACCTTTAGGGTTTTTCTGAAACAAACATACAGAAAAATGTAATTACAACCATTTTGCTTTTATTAACTGGCCTGCTGAGTTATTGCTTGTTGTTGCAAGGCCTGAGGATTTATCAGTTCAAATTGTCCAGCCCTTCCTTCCGTCAAAAGTTGATTGATGATCTGCTCCTTCTCCAACTTGCGCCTAACTATAATAAAACGTGATTTTCCATCTCCGTAAGATCTGCTTTGCAGCCCATACTTAGCAGCTAATTCATGGATCAGTTTGCGTTCTTTTTTGCTGAGATCATTGGAGAAGTAGAGATCATCTCCGGATCCTGACCCGAGGTAATTCAGAAGAATTTCCTTAAGATTTTGCAGGTTTAGAGGCTTGTACGGGTTGCCCTTTACCATGCCAAGTCCTTTCCTGTTAAACTTATTTTGCACTTTGATTGGTTCAGCAATGCCCTCCCCATTTTTACCCAAACCCCCACCTGTCCAGCCCATCTTACGCAGCAGCTGATTACCTTTGTTGTCTTCCTTGATCATCTGAAACCCACTCTCACCTTTAGAACGATCTATGATCTCATTTCGTGAAATTGCGTCTGCGTTACCTTCCATTCTGATGTTGGTTTTTACCACACATTGTGTTTGTTTAAGTATGGCGAGGGCCTCTTTTGCTGCCATTTGCTTGCAAGTCTTGAGGGTTCCGTAGCCCTCAGCAACATACTGATCATTCAAGTAAACTTCACATTTCTGCTCTTCGTCTGATATAACTGTAAACTTATATTCAATAGACACTTCATTAAATCTTGCAGTTTGATTTAACAGAATAATAGGACTAAAATGACCACTATCAATGACTAACAATTGACCAAATTTGGTTTTTCTCTCACCCTTCTGGTCAAGCTGACCACTGGAAGGCTCTGAATTGTCGTTTCCTTCAGACAAATGCTGCAGCCCTTGGATTTCCTTCTCCAGCTCTTCGTCTTCCTGCCGCAAGGGGGGCAGTTTGTCCTCTGGGTTGGAAAGAGCTGGGGGCAGTTTTGGCTGTGAAGCATTAACTTTACACACCACAATGTCATTAACAAAACCTTGCTTGTATTGCCTTTGAACAACACGCATCTCCACCGTTTTTTTGAAGAGTCTGACTGCCAGTTTTGACACATGCTCTTTGGCACAATTTTTGCAGCTGGCATATCCTGTTGAAATATAAACACCCTGACACCTCAACTCACAAGCATAACCTTCAGAAGGGATTTTCTTTTTCTTGGGTAAATCAGAGGGTGGAATATCTTTTAGATTGACAAAGATATACTCTGGGTGAGTTTCAGAGGCCTTAAAGCTCTGGAGAAGTATAGAACTGTAATTCTGTGACCTGTTCTCAAACGCAGGATCTTTGAGGGTGACTGCCAAGCTTGACTGAAGTTTGGAAATAAGCCTCTGTTTCTTCTCTAATACCCGAGTGAGGACAGAACCATCAGACGTCTTGGCTTCAGTTAAGCTATCGCAGCCTCCAGGGCTTCCGCTCCCTCCAAGTCCATCAGATTGACCATCTTGTAAGATCTGTTCACCATTATGTGCCTCACATCCAGTTGTGTAATCCTCCTCCTCCTCCTCTTCATCCATAACCCTGGTGTGGTCTGATGCAGTTTTTTCGCTACTGTTGCCAAGCTCACTTGCGCCCTCTAAAGCAACGTCCTTGCTGCTGTGCTCAGGTTCAGAATCATGTCCATTCCTTTCTGTTTCACAGAAGCCAGAGGGAGAAGAGAGGCTGTTGTCATGGCTACCGTTATTTGACTGTTGCTCTGGTTCCTGCTCATTCTCTTCCTTATCCGTTTCTCCTGTTCCACTACTTCTGCTCACAAAGTGAAGAGGCTCAAACTGTGGTCTTGCACTGTGTTTAGTATTGGCCATTTTTCTAGGCTCAGAATCACATCCATTCCTTTCTGTTTCACAGAAGCCAGAGGGAGAAGAGAGGCTGTTGTCATGGCTAACGTTATTTGACTGTTGCTCTGGTTCCTCCTCATTTTCTTTCTTATCCGTTTCTCCTGTTCCGCTACTGCTGCTCACAAAGTGAAGAGGCTCAAACCGCGGTCTGGCACTGTATTTAGTTTTGGCCTTTTTACTGGGCGGCTCACCTATAATATAATACAGAGTAATACAAGATTATGATTCAAACCTACAAATAATTACAATTACAGTTATCATTCATAATGCTATTGATTTATCGCTGTTGTGGGAACTTATAAACAGGATAAACAGTATTTAAAATATGATCTAATAATTCCAATACTAAATTATTTTACTTTAAGACACACTGTCAAATCAGCAGACAGATATACACTGAAAGTGCTAATTTACTTACCTTCATCAATTGAATGAGGTCTCTTTTTTGTCTCAGCACTTGGGACTAGTTCATAAGAGGGCATTTCACCAACATCAATCCCTTCTGCCATCTCAAGCACCTTGTCTGTCAATTCGAGGTCGTACCTAACAAAACGTTTCTTTATTTAGTACATTACTTAGTTGTCATGACAATTTTATGCATTTGACAGACGCGTGACTTACAGTACATTTAACATGTACATTTTTAATCGTTACGTTTGCGCTGCTAATAAATTATTATTTATTATATTTTTGTAATTAACATGTATTCACATGGCAAAAAAAAGTCAAAACACGTGATCAGTGTGTAAACACACAGCCATGACTTCTCTGAACAAATGTGCACGTCATCAAAAATCATCTGCTTACATAAATCATGCACCGTTTTCATACCAGTAAATAAACTTATGCGCCCCTTACCTGAATCCCATAAACACGTGGTTACTAAACACCATCGACAGGGCCAGTAGCTTATCGAGCGCTTTCCCCTCATAATCTTTGACATGCTTTTTAATGAACCGACGTCTAGCAGACCAATGTTTGTCATTCTCGGAGTGCTGACGGTATTTGTCGATTTTTGAACGTTTCATTGCGGAACGCGCTCCCGGTGGCCCCACCGTAACCACCCTGGAACGTCACGCTAGCGAGGAGCTAAACGGAAACGTAATACGCGCAGTGCATCCTGGGAACGTCACGTGGTCTTTGCCAAAGGCTAACGCGGAGGGTGTTTTGTGTGTTTACCGTCTAACGAAAGTATAACATTTAGTTGGATGTTTACGGTGGTATTTACTGAGCGGGTTACTCGATACTACGCGTAACGTGCCCAAAACGCAACAGTAAACACACGTGGTCATTTTATTTTGTGTTATTTGAGACGCCGAAACCAGAACAGCGACCGGTTTGCTCTGCAGTTGCCGACATCTTTATCTGTGGTCCATATACACGTCAATGCAGTGTTTTTATTTTTAAACGACATTCTTGCACGACAGTCTTTAATTTACAGATTTGTGATTGATTTGTAAAGTTTTGTTCATGCCGCTGTTTTGGAAATTATGAAAGTAAAAGATATGCCAGCATAAACTAAGTAATTTTGGTGTCCTTGTGTTTCAAGATGCTGATGCGTTTTGAGTAACATTGTACCTTTATCTTACCTGAATGCTGAAACTAATGTACTGCTGCCACCAGTCACACACATTAAATGTTCATGACAGCGTTCATCATACACTTTACACAATAATTTATTACAAACTACACACATACTTAATACATGCATATACTAAATACATGCTAAAAACTTTGGGGGAGTGTTTGGTTCCCATGATGAAGGAAGAGGCATTATGACAGTTTAAAGTCATTATTCCAGTGCATACTTTTCAATGTCATTGATTTCACATTAGTATACAAGGCCTTCAGCCCACTGTTCAACATTACACAGCTAATTCCTGCTACACAGATATCTGTAACAATGAGGCGTCTATGGCATTTAAAATGAGGTTTCGTTATGAAGAAGTCAGCATTTGTCTCTTTGTGTTTCTCTTCCCTTGTGTTTCTCTTCACCTGCTGTTAAATTTATTCAAGATTTATATCAGTCCTAAAATAAAAAAAGATTGACACACTATGACATTTGTTTCAATTTGATGATCAAATATATGATTTGCCTATGATTTATAAATAAAAGCTCACAGATGTTAAACAAATTTCTTAACAACAAGAGCATCTATTTTGATACTTACACATCTGCCCAATTTGATACAATTTATAAGAAAGCGTTAAAAAGACCAGAAAATAATGCATTTTAGTATTTAATGTACTGTTAGTATATGTATGTAAACAAACTGTAAGTTTATGTGTCACCTGCTGTCAATACACACAGTACAGTGCTTATAATAATAGAAATTTCACCTGCTGGCTTTGGTGACATCAGCATCAGTGGAAGTTCAGCAGTGATGTCACTGTGAACAGAAGATTACACAAATAAGCTTCAGTGTATAACATCACACGGTCCTGCATTTGTTTTCTTTGTTGTTTGATTACAGCACTGTAACTAAGCAGTCTGTTCCTCATTAAGCAGTTGTGTTAGGGCATCATGGGAAAGATATTTTTAAAGTGACACAGAAAAAAACATCAGAGAACCAAACAATGAGATCACAGGCAACAGTTCTCCAGTACAAACCCATGACGCTCCACAGTGACTCACTGCCTTTGTGATAAAAGACAACAATGATCATCACCTTGTTGTGAGGCTTCCCAGAAGACCCCCTCCCATCACGAGGGTGACCTTAATTTTGTAGGAAACCATAATGCCCTGCATGTTCTTATCCATATCAGGTAGCAGACTGCAGGTACAGAGAGATGCAGAAGGCATTTGTTTGGCTTTACACATAGTGTATTCATGAATATACAAAGCTGTTTTATCAACTATAAAGATGAAAACATGTCAAATTTTTTGTCAACCATTTTTTAAAGAAATATAGAAAGGTGATTGAAACATCAACATTTTTTAAATGCAACAATAAGGATGAACTTACATTGTTGATGAAGCCAGGTTTGTGTCTTCATCTCTCAGTCTGCCATCCAGCGCCAGTCCAAGTTTCTCTTTGTTATTGGCCAGTAATGGAGTGAGTTTGTATTCCTTCTCAAAGGTGGAGTTAGCATTTACTTGGTCCCTGTTACAAAATGAGGGGCTGTTGACCTCTCAAACTTTATGTAGCACCATTTATATAAAGATTCAACCTAGAAATGTTTTTGATTAGAATGAAAATTGAGAAACTATTTTACTTTCCAGTCTTTGGGAATGAGGCCAGTTTAACATTATTTGTGTGCTACTTAATTATGTGACATTATTTTAAGTGTGCTATTCATATAATGCTAAAATCTTAAAAAATATATATTAGACTTACACATGCATATGTGAATTCCTTACCCAAATTCTTCATTCAGGACACATTTGTGATATTTGTCGGCTGAGTAAAGCACAACGTCTGTTATTTGGTGAACTGAAAAAACACAAAGCAAACATTTATTTTGGATCATTGTGTTAAGTTAAGAGAAATTGCTAAATGGATAGTTCACTAAAAAATGAATAAGAAAGTAAATAAGTAAACACCACAAATTTGTCACCAGAAATGTAATGACAGAATGTTTATAGTGTATAAAGGATGAAACCCTAGTTTTTTTAATATTTAATATGAATGATTTGCACTTACCTGTGATTTTGATTTTCTTCACAACTTTACTGCTTTCATTGTTTACTTTGACTTTAACAAGAATTGGATCTCCATGGTAGTAGAGCTGTAATGTGGGGAAAACAGCTGTGAATGAAACTTGTTTGTTAAACCAACCACAGGAAATGCAGAAAAACTTAAACTGAAACATCAGGACTGATTCATGAGTAAAAAGGATAATTCAGTCTATCAAAGATCTGCAGGAGACACTTGTAACATTGTACCTCCTTCTCCATGGAGGCCTTGAGGTGAATTGGTTTGTCTGCTGTTAAAAACTGTTTGCTGAGATCAGCTTTGGGTCCAGCTGCTGGTTTCTCTGGTGCATACTGGATCTTACGAATGACCAAACGACAAGTGTCCCTAGAAGAAGGCATCGGTGGAGGTTTTGGAATCAGACATGTACTCATTTCTTCTTATAGTATCTTTAGGTTAAAACTGAGCATTGCATACTTCTTTTCGATTTTCTCATCTATGTTGTCTGCCTCATAGGCAGTGTAAGCTTTGACTTCATAGTCAACTCCACAAGGCTGTAAAAGTAACACACAAGATGTTAGACAGAGGTGCTGTGTGTGCGTGTGTGTGTGTTTTTTACTACATTATGCAACATTTTGACCTTGTGGTCCCTGTGAGTAAACAAGCTTATAACTCATACAGAATTAACTTTTTTGAAAATTCAAAATAGCAGTAAGTTTTCTGTGATGGTTAGATTTAAGTTTACGGTTTTGCAGGGGGACTGAATATACAGTTTTTTATAATATAAAAACAATGATGTCTATCCCACTGTGTGTTTTTGTGCATGAATACTTCTGTTATTATACCTTGCCAACATCCTCTGGTGCTGGTTGGAGGGACACTGAACACGGAAGATGAACTGGAATCTGAGATGAAACAGGAAATGCAAAAATTAAATAGGCTACATATTTAATTACCATTATGTTCTTGTGTTTTCACCACAGCACAAGGATTATGCACAAGTGAATGAGTGGATTTACATTGAAAGTAAACGGGTGTCCCTGATCTCCAGCTTTCTTCAAGAGTGCTTCCTGCATTGGTGTGTTTGGGGGGGTGTTTGCCGGGGGTGGATACATCTGAATGCGCTTTATCCAGATGTCTTTCCTGAAGGATATTCCAATCACATCTAGATCCTCTTTTCCGTAGCGGAAGGCACACACTAGCTGCACCCACACTAAACATATATAAACGAAACTGAGGTATTTTACAGACGAGGTTTTATAACCTTTTCTTTTAAACCTTTTTATACCTTTTCTTCCATTGAGGTCTGAAGGGTCAATCTTGAGGACCCCATCTGAGTGGGAAATTGGAAAAAAAATTATATATATATATATATATATAAATATGTGTGTCAATATATACATATATTGACACACATATATGTGTCAATCCTGTTAATACAATGTCTAAAAAAGATGTTCTAATATTGTTCCTAGAACTCTCAAAATATCACAATTTGAATTTTTGTTTCTTAATGGAAGCCAGTGAAAAATGTTCTCGCAGGCTAAAATTGTTAGCTAGGAACCTACCTACTGAATCAACACTTTCCACATGGTCCACAAAGTCTCTCCTTCCCAAATAGAGGCAAAGCTGTATTTATGAATAATTGAGATGATAGATATGTAATGTAACATGTAATGTTAGTTTACTGCATGGTGATGTAAGCAAAATTAGGGGAGCCTTACCGAACCATTGCCACTTGTCTTCTTATAGACCCTGTAGAATCAACATACAGACAAATGTAAATGTATCTCTTGTTAATAAAATCAAATATATAACCTCTCGTTACTTGCTTAAGGTTGCTGTAATTTTTTCTGTTTTAAAATACTTTATTTTGTTTCATTATAATATACCAATAAAACAAATGTTTGTATTCTATTGCTTTAATATGCATATGCTAAGCTTTGCACTGTTACTTTTAAAGCCCACAGTAATCCAGTCAATCCACTCTAAAGGGGATTTATTCTAATCTGATAATCCAGTGGGATTAAAGACCAAATAAACCCTATACAGATTTAATGATATCTGTGGAGGTGTAGACATGTTACAAGATGGTACAAATAGAATATAACTAAAGTTATATATGTATATAAAGAGATATAAAATACCTTATAATTACCACGTTTTATGTACTAATGCTAATATATAATTTATCAATAAACACAAACTTACTTGGCCATCGTTTACAGTCCCCGCAGATCTCTGAAATAAGCGGTGCAATGTTAGTCTGTGCCGGTAGAGGGCGGTGTTTTATTTTCTAACTCTGGAAAGTATCAACATCCTGGCCTGAACTGAGCATGTTTGGACCTTTCATGTTTGTGTTGTTGTGTTGAGACGTAATCCAAGAGCTGATCATGGTGAACATTAACATAACGATGAACTGCTCTATTATCCTTCACAGAAGATGCTCTCAGGATTGGATTTGATCTGTTTCTCTGTGGACTGTGTCTGTGTGGATAAGGTCAGGTATTTAAATAGGTCTATAAGTGAAACGAATTTCTTTGCACTTTTGCAATTTTAGGATAATTTTAGGAATGAATTTGCCTAAGAAAAACAAACACAGGTTGTACACAATGGCTGCAATGCTTTGCCATTATAACCTATTTTCATCACCATTGTCTAAACAGGATACAACATCTTTGTATGTTATGTCAAATTTAGAAGTTGTATTGTGTATATTGTTTGTGTATATTCTTGATGTGTTTGACACCACGTTATGTCAGTATTAGAATAACTAGAAAGCACTGACCATATAAACAAATAACCCATAACAGTTTCTTAACAGTTTATATGACCTTGTTCTGATTATATTTGGGCCACAAACTATTCCTCATTGAATCGGTCAGCCTATAGCAGGCTTACCACAGTAACACACACAAACTAGTGTTTTAATTGAACTATGTTATGTTATGTCTATTTGGTTTCAGAATGATGGGCTTTATGGTTCAGATCTTACCTGTGTCCGGTTCTGGCAGTTCTGTGTCTGGTTCTGGTGTCCTCTGTTCCGTTCTTGTTGCACGTGAGTGTTGTTCTGCAGGTGGTGTTGTTGGTTCTGTTGCGTTTCTCTCTTTGTCTTATCTGTCTTTTTATTGCAAACCCTCCTCCCACTCTTTGGCTGACACTGCCCATGTTATCGTGTCTGTTTGGCTCCAATCCTATTAGTTCATTAGTCCTCTTCTTTTTCTGGGTACAATGTGTATATAAATAAACACAGAATTGGAATTAGGGATTATCTATGGAAGAGTACACGGTATGAATGAGAGCATCTGTCGCAGGCAGGTTTGGTTGGACCACAGAGATGTCATAGCATGGTTAGATGCTGGTAAATAGAGCTTCACCTCTAACACAGCATCTGTCAGGCCTCCACTGTCCACTTTCCAAGTCATGAGGCTGTGACATCAGCAACAACTGTGACCCCTAAATTTATAACATTTATTCTGAGGGCATAAACATGGACAGAGTGTTAATGTCACATATAGCATTAGAGCTCTAGAACTTTCTTTGTTCCTGTTGGTCTGAAACATTTGTCTTCTCATGGTGCATACTCCTCTGTGGGGAAATGAGGTGGGCGTGAAACTATTTTGGTACATTTACTTCTTCAAAAGCATTTGTGGGGTTGTGACCTGCAGTACAAAGTTTTGGTTGGCTGGTCCTGCAGTATTTTCTTGCTGCAATGTCCAAAACGTTCTTAATGACTTGAAGAATAGATTTAATGTTTTTAAAAACATTGTTATCAATGGAAATAATGGCTGATATAAGTGAAAATGAAACAGGGAGAATCGGACTGAGAAGAGCTTTAAGATCTCGTCTTTATTGAAGCTGTCTTAGCAGATGGTCTCGGGTTAAAGGGCTTGTGCTTTCTGAACAGATGGCAGGCCAAGGTGTTTGAGTACCATTACGTCTTATTAACTGACAACAAAAGGTTCATTAGGTGAAGTCTATGATTACTTACTACACAAGTAATATCAGCATAATATTAGCATTATGTCATACCTACATAAAAGGGGAAGAACAAACGCAAAAAATTCACACAAATACAGAATACGACTCACTGCAATTACTTAATGAATGTAAGTTAAAATCTTTCAGCATTTGTCATTGAGAGACAATTTACTAAGAAACAGATCTGAGCAAGATATTTCATCCTAACAGTTTAAAGAAGAGATTGCTTAAGACGAGGTGAACAATTAAATCCCAATTTAAATAATTGTTGCTAATAGACCGTTGTTACAAGAGCACATAAAGGAGGAACTTCTTGGTAGGAAAATGTTAGCATTGCCAATTATTTTTACGTGGCATAAAGGGAGTGTCATGATCTACATTTTCTGTTCTGGTGACGACTTGCTCATAGAAGAGAAATGAGATCTCCTCAGAATATATTTGCATAAAGAGTTTACATAGAGAGTGTTTGTCCTTTTACGGTTTAGTCTCAAACCTTTTAAGTCTTTCTCTTCAGAAACATATCTATGTTTGTATAGTTTAATCTAAAAACTGTCACCACAAATGATGGTCACACTAAATTTATAGCTGTGCTGCCGCTAGGGGGCGACACTGTTATTTAACATATTATGCAGCAGTAATTCCTTCAGTAATTCAATTCCTTCATTGACAACAATTATTATGTTCAAAACTCTGATGAGAAGATGAGAAGTTCATTTTTAATAGATTTTAACTGTGGTCTCAATCCAATATTAGCCTAAACAAATGACACTTTTATATAGTGTTTCTTCTCTCTTTATAGAAGAATAAATCCATTAGCTTGTTTTGTTTCTCATTAAACTGTGGAACAAGCACATAATGCTCACATAAACGCTAGTCTGATCTTTGGTGGTCCGGGTCAGCATGTGGTTTGGGTCATAATTAACATTGAATGTGTCAGATAATTCTGTATTTATGTTTGGCAGTGAGTGAGTGGCAAGGAAAGAAGCAACTGATGTGGTAACTGTATAAAATGCTGTAAAGAGCTTGTCTGGGTTTAGCCTCGGGTCAGAGACAGACAGTAATCCTGTAAGTGTTTTGAAAACATGGACTATTGTAATTGGATGGACTAAAGCTTTAGAGCAAGAAGTAATTGACAGGGCTACACATTTGACCCCCCCAACCCCCCCCCCCGTCTCTCTCTCTCTCTGCTTCCCTTTCCCTTTCTCTCTCTCTCCCTCTGTCACTGCCTATCTATCTATCTATCTATCTATCTATATCTATCTATCCATCTGTCCATCCGTCCATCCGTCCATCCATCCATCCATCCATCCATCCATCCATCCATCTATGTATCTATCCATCTATCCATCTATCCATCTATCTATCCATCTATCCATCTATCCATCTATCCATCTATCTATCTATCTATCTATCTATCTATCTATCTATCTATCTATCTGTGTGTGTATGTGTGTGTCTGTGTGTGTGTATGTGTGTCTGTCTGTCTGTGTGTGTGTGTGTGTGTGTGTGTGTGTGTGTGTGTGTGTGTGTAGAATGTCATATGTTAAAATGACAAAAAGAGCAACAACAGAGCAATATGAACTTGGTTTACTCTGGGGTTTATTTGCATTCCATGATTTGTTATCTTTGTGTGATCTTTAATGGGGGCGCTGTTGGCACAGTAATGTGAATGCTGGTGTCTGTTGTATTTTGTCCTGCATGTTCAATAAGTTGCACCTTCATATGACCTTGTGTGTTCTATTGCCACAACAGCACAGCCAGTACAAACAGACAACAGCATGGGTGGAGACTGCAGCATGAACTTCATCCAACTTCATCCAACTACTTAATAGTGGAAAAACAATGACTTTTTATAGCCCACACACAATAAACAAAGATTTGGGGGTGGAGTGAAGATTTCTATTTATGTGTGCTGGAGGCTTTCGCAGACTTGTGTTTTTTGCTGAGTCTTGACGGATGGTGGAGTCAAGCATCTGGAAACAGACGCGGGGAAGAAAATGAGGGCAGTAGGAGGAGAAGAACTTTGTGGACAAAACAAGAAACACAGAGAAAGGCGGATGATCATATCCATATGGTGGAGTTTGTGCTTTTAACTTCCTGAACAGAGGGACACACAGAGGAGAGAGACGGAGAGCTGAGACAAGAAGAAAAACAACTGGAAACTTTGGAGAAAGACCGATAATCTGGAAATACAACAAGGAGAAAACTTCAGAGAGCACTTGTGGTCATGTGACCATTAGTCACAATGTGTGTGTGATTGTGAATGGAATGTGTTGGGGTTTTGTGATCACCAGTGGGAGGGATATAAAAAAGAAAGATACAGAGACAGACTGACTAAAGAGTGAGAGAGTTTTGGATTAAGTGCTCCGGTTTGTGCACCAGGGATGAAATGAGGTCAGGAATTCTGTCAGGTTGGTACATTCATGCATTTTTTTCTTTTGTCTACCATCTGGAGCTGTGAAGCACTTCCTTTCATTTGGTCCGAGGCCGTACGCTTCATTCCTGCATCTGTGTGAGGGCTCTCAGGGGACATGAGCGTGCCTTACCTCGATTCTGAAGTTTTTCAGTCACAACCACGTCTGTGTTTTGGGTCTGAGATCGGTTCTTTCACTAAGACTTGTTGGTGGATTCCTGGCTGTAGTTAACAGTTCTTCTGTAGAGTTTGCAGACATCAGCTGAACTTCTTTGAGGGGCGTTGCCTTCTCCTTATAAGGCAAAACCAACTGAGTGGAAAAGTATTTGAATTTGTGGTGGTGCTGCTTCAGTGACTTCTCATGTCTGCTTAGTCTGGAACTTGTGCTTTTTATCTACGCATCTTGGTTCCTCTCGTTGGAAACATCAGCACAGAGGATGTTAATTGGTTGAAAATAGGAGTGGGTTGTGGCCTTTACTGTCTGTCCTTTACCATCACAGTTCCATATCTTGCGTATCATCTGCCTCAGTCTTTTTCTGTAATGCAAGTTCTCACAGGTGTATTTCATGAAGGTTCCTTAGGCTGAGATCTGCCCTCACGTCAAATACAGATCCAGAGAAGACCTGCTTTTAAAACACACATGAGAAGGCAAACACATCAGGGCTGTTGGACGCTGAAAAACAGCTGGATCTGACTTTGTATGTTCAGCTTCAAAGAAGGTTGGATGGAATCTGACAGCATTACACAGAGGAGAGGGCATGTCAGTGTGGACCTCTAATTTTAGCTTCTTTGGACATCACTGGTGGAGACAACAACATGACATCATTTTTGACCGTGTCCTCCTCCCTGACACATTCTCTACTCTAACTTCCAGCCAGATACATGCCAATCAACCAGCCAGATACATGCCAGTTTTGTTTGTTTTCTGGAAGGTAGAAGGGGAACGTTAGGACAATCTGCTACGATACTCATCTTCTGTTCCACATCACCATGACAGCAGCACCGTGGTATCACCGGGACATCAGCCGCGTACAAGCAGAAGAGCTACTGGCTCACGCTGGGAGGGACGGCAGCTTTCTGCTGAGGGACAGTGAATCTGTGCCTGGGGCTTATGCCTTGTGTCTTCTGTAAGTAACATTACACACCTCAATATACTGACATTCATGATTTCTGAGACACTAAGTGATTTAATAATGTACTTGTCTTATGTACAAGGTAACACATTCTTACTTGTTGAACATGTTACCTTCATGTCATCTGTCATGTTTTGGGACACAAACATTAGCATTTAAATAACATTTAAATGGACACATGTTATAAAGGCATCACAGATCCATCCTAGCCATAAATTTTTGTTTATATATAGTTATTTCCTCATTGTTTTTCATTTAGTAACAAAAACATTAATTGTTATTCTAAAAGTTCTAGAAACATTTAAAATGCCCAGTTTTGCTTGATTAAAAGAATGTTATTGAAACATTTTCAACTTAAAAATATAGTCTATATATTAAAAAAAGTTTTGAACATGTTTTTACTAATATTACTGTGAGAACTTGAAAACATTTTGAGAACTTTTTGAGAACTTTTTGAGAAGATCTCAAAAGGAATCTAACGGAACTGTGAGAGAACATTAGTCAACATTCTGATACATAGCTTGTGCCTCCCAGGTAGACAGATTTTACAGCCATGTTTCTGCCTCCAGCATCTGGTTTCAGCCGACCTTAAGCAAGCCAGAGGCTAAAGCTAAGTGACATATGAGAAAATGCTCTTTTGTTAAGCGATGTCTTTCTGAGGAGGGCATCTGAACTCCAGTAGTGGAGACCCAGACTACAGAAGCCCCCCGGGCCCCATTTGGTCAGCTTTGTCCAGGCCTTAATTTTCCTCTTTTCCCGTCTTTGGCCCCTGTAGGAGGGAATGAGCTCCAGTGACCGCACAGCGTTCGATCCACTGCAACCCACATCCAGACACATTCCTGAAGACTTAGTCCTACATCTCTTGTGCTCTGCTTTCCTTTATTCTTTTTCATTCATTCCTTCTGTTGCTCTATTGATCTGCTACTTTTTGTCTTGTTTTCCACTGTTTTAATCGTATCTGGAACCACTGAACTTCATTAAGTTCAGCTGAACTGAAGCGACAGTTTGTGTGGCCAGATTGAAACCACACAATGACCACAGTTTACGTTTATCTAACCTCTGACAGGCACAGAAACAAATTAAATGACACGTGTTCTATATCACATCCTGCATTTGCCCCTGTAGGAGGGACTATGGAACCATGGAACCACATATTGACCCATTTATTGTCACCAATACAATATGCCATAGCTGTATTGTTCAAAGCTGAAAATCATTCTGTACAATTTACAAATATTTGAACAAATATTCCTGAAAGTACAACTTAGATGATGTCATTGTAACAATGTAAAACTTTCTTGTGTTTGAAATGACATTTTGGGGTAAAAATGAACAAAAATCAATTTCTGAGAAAGTATATAACTGTTTACAATAATGATATAAAATTTGTCATTTTTTAATTAATTTTAGAATTTAGCTGTCGGTCTGATTTCTGACAGAGGATGATTTAAAATCTGATTTTTATTTTACAGTGATATGCATAATTCAGCAGTCTGTGTGTCCTGTTCTCAGGTTTCAAAGACATGTTCACACATACAGAATCTTACCTGATGCAGACGGTTTACTGGCTGTGCAGGTAAGACCACAAATTAATCTGCTAATCGCCCTGAAACTTTACATGAACTTATTTTAAAATGCTACATATTAATGTCCTTTCAATTTTACTCTGGCTTTGCAACAAACTAAAAAGCTAAATTATACGTTGCTTCTGTGGCAATGCAGTCAAAAATATTCAAGGAAAGCAAATGGGAAAAACTAGGGAAATTCCTGCTATTAGTGCCGGATACCACAATGGTGTCATTAGTTAGCAATACGTGTCATTTAGCTATAACCTGATGTTTAAATACTTTTGAATTTCCCATGTAAATGACTTGAGATTCATCTTGTTACTTTCACTTCTTTAAAACAAGCAGCAGTTTAGCATTTGTTGGCGTTGCCATCTGCTATGAACAGCTGGAGAAAAATATGACATGCAAACAAGTACATACATCCAATCATATAGTTATGCATAATAAGTGTAATTAAATAGAGTCTAGTTAGTATCTTAAAGACAAGATTTTGTAATTGGTGTCAATTTATTATCAGTATATAAATAGAAGCTAGTGAGATTAGGCTGGTGTTAGTTTGTGGACAAGCCCTCATTCTCAAAACCTCATGAACAACAACATGGTTAAAATAAGCAAACCGAAACGATGGTTTCACATGCAAAGGAAAGAACATTGTTTGTATTGACCACAATCTGTTTTCTGCAGTGTTAAATGCAGAACGCATAAAGAAGGGCCGTATAGAAGGGCCTTTAAAATAAAACAAGTGCTTTATCACGGTATTGTATTTAGTGTAACATCTGGGTTCTAACGCAGAACCATTTGTACTGGCTGCAGAACAGCACTGTTCTGCTGTCTGAAACATGCAGCTGCGTGGTTTGAACATGACCTCAGTGGCACATGCTGTCAGTAATGTTTCACACAGATTCCTCTGCGCCTACACTCTCCATCCAGCGTGGAACAGAGCTTTTAGTCTGTTAGCTGTTAGCGTGGACAATAAATACGTATGACTTAAATGTTTGTCTGTGTACTGTGGGTTCCTTTAAAAGCTTCTGTTCTGTGTGTGGAGGTTTATTTTAAAGAGAATGTAATGCTTGTTCCTCGTGTAAAACTCACACAGACTCATTTGATGTTAGTGTCATTTTTATTCTCTTGCAAGAGATGTTTTCTCAACACGCCTGCTCCCAGTGTCTCGTTTTCATTTAATCGCTTTTCAAGAGGTACAGCCTTGGAAGGGAAACATGCTGTTATTTGCAGATTTTAGGGGAAGTAAGTTTGCCAAGATGGTTTCATTGAGCATGCTTTGCAAATGCACGATTCTAAAAAAAGACATTCAAAATGTGGGTTGTTTTATTTGTGATGCCCGATGGTTTTAGTATGTTTGTGTGTGTTTGTGAGTGTGTGTGTGTGTGTACTGGCTGTGGTGACTTTTGTGGTATGTAGAATTTGGCGTGAGAATGAAGGCATCATAAAGTAATTGTATCTTTGGTCCATATAGTGGAAAAATGGAAAGACTTTGGGAGTTACCCTCTCTAGACCAGCTTCTTGTTGTGGCAATCGCAGCAGTTTTGCCTGTTTTGTGATCTTTTTATAGTTTAAGCAAAATACAGGGTCACATTTTATACATTTATATGTTAAGCTATTTCCTTCTAAAAAGTGATTTTAAAATAGGTGCCACATGATTTGAGTAGCACACATTTCCGAGCATTACGTTGTAGGACATTACTCACAGTTAACAGATGTTAGGTGTAGTTATGTGTAACATCTGGCCACTTTGGTAGATTTGTCATCATGTATATCAGTTTACTGTTATGAAGAGTTTTACTCATTCGTTGACTCATTCGTTTATGTTTTCCTACAGGCCACACAGGGAGTGCAGGTCAACTGTTTTCGTACCCTTGGTGATTTAGTGGCAGGGTACCAGCACCCCCACAAAGGTCTGGTGTCCCCTTTGCTGTACCCGGTGGTGCGTGAGACGGAGCCCAATGATGAGAGCTCAGGTGAGATGGGCTAATTTTCACCAGTTGTTCACCAACATATAACATGTTTACCTCTCTGTTAGATATTAAAGATGATTAATGTAGTGAGCTCACCACAACAGTCTTAATATTCTGTGTATGTTGGTGTGCGCTTAGCAACCTAAAAGTTCAAACTGATTTATATCATCACTATGCGCCAAAATGTTTGTGTCCTGTTAATTAATGATACCACTGTTCTCTGCAAAGATAATTTTTTCCTGTTAATGTAATAAACAGATTTATGTTTATGTTTATTTCCTGTTTTTGTAATAAAAAATTTTCTCAGAGCGTCTTTATAATATGTTTGTTTTATAATTGATGAAATTGATGTTTTTCTCTGGAAATGTTTATCTGGTAAATGTTTAACATAATGCAATGCTCTGTTGCTATAAAAATGCTCAAGCTTTATTCAGATTTAAGAATGTTAATGCTATACTTCTGTATTTAAGAATGCTATGGTCTTTTTCTGTATTGAACTGTATAAATCAAAGTGACTTGACTTAAGCCTAATACACCTGAACTGCTGAGACACTTTTGGAACACTGCTTGACTAACACCTTCAGCTTCAGTCATGTTCTCATCTTCTTCAGATGGTGATGAGGAGAAACCAGCTCCAATGTTAGCAGTTGCTCCAGTACGGACAATGTCCCCCATATGCCCCCCAGCTCCCTCCAGTTCTGCAGCCACAAATGTTCTGCTCCAGAGGCTGCAGGATCTCAGCACAACTGGGTACATCCATATCACACTACCTAGCTAACAATTTTGGGTTGTAGGAATGTTTCTCTAACGTTTCCATTAAGTAACAAAAACTTTAAAAATGTTATTTTGAAAAGTCTAGAAATGTTTAAAACATTCAGTTTTTTAGGTGTTGTATTAATGTTGCTTGGCTCTAAAAAGGATATACAAGTGTTTTAAAATTCTGTCCTACTTTTAAAATGCTCCACTAATTACTTAAGAATAAGATTTTGGTATATAAAATAACATTAACAAGCGTTCTACTAACTACTGATGCTGATAACTTGAGAGAACTTTTAAAAAGCGTTAGTTATTCCCTGGTAGCTGGGTATAGGTTCACTTAATTGAATTGCACTTCATTCTAACCTACCAGTTTAGCTTCTGGCTTGTAGAGATAAATGTTAATTTCTGTGTAAAGATGCTGTATTGATCCGTGTAACTGTGATGGTGTTGAACTCTACAGTGCAGGTTGTGACATCATTCCACTGTTAGATGAGTACCTGCAGGGGAATGTGTGTGTGGACCTGGAGAATGTAAAGAAGGGAGCATCAGGACTGCAGCATTTTCAGTCCGTCCTCAGTCGCACCTGCCACAGTCTGCACAGGTGATGTAACATCTGTGACATCACACTTCACTTCTACACTGCTTCCAAAAAGATCTGCCTTCTGCTTTTCAGAACAATGAAACATACTGTAATATAAACACAAATCTTCTCTCTGTTTGTTTCATGCAGTGAGATTGACCAAACGCTATCTAGTTTGGAGACTTTGGCTAAAGTTTTTGATCATCCAAGTGACCATCTCACCTTCTCCACAATGCAGGTACAAAACAGCCCTAAACGAGCTTTTGTGATCTGCTATCCATCTTACAATCAGGAAGAAACCCAAGCCATAAGCTTGCTTGGCTTACAACTGCCTAAAACCCCTTAGCAGCCACTTAGCAACAAGCTATAAACACCTAAAAATGACTTAGCAACTGCATAGGGTGACCACCATCAAACAAACCAAATGTGGGACGATTACTAAGTTTGTGTGGGACAATGTGGGACATGTTACCAACACGAAAACATAACTTGAAACCGTTATATAATGTCCATCTAACTTAATAAAAACATTTGTATTCTGCCTTTT
>JBAJNP010000002.1:0-182439 GCA_036877545.1 Yasuhikotakia modesta
CTCAACTACTACTAACACTTCTCTCCTTTTTTTCCTTTTTCTTTTCTTCTTTTCATCTATACCTCTCTCTACTCTCTCTATTTAATAAAAAAAGTGGGGTGGGACAACTGCACTTGTTTGCTTAGTCTATACTAGTCTAAGGAAAATGCTTATAAGATTACCATGCTTATAAGATTGTTGTTTCTTTCTATTGTTCCTTCATTTGTAAGTCGCTTTGGATAAAAGCGTCTGCTAAATGCATAAATGTAAATGTAAATGTAAACTTAGTGTGATGGACCTTCTGTCTTGGGAAAAGTCCATTCAGTTAATTTTGAGAAGTTTTAGAAGTTGTGAAAGACCAAAAGAGTACAGAAGGTGAAAAATGCTGTAAAGAGACAACTACTCATATGATTTGGCACTTGTAGAAAGCACATCTGCTTTTGTCTGTCTTTTTTAGCATTTACATACCAAACATAAAAACTGGTGAAGAGCTTTTTGTGATCATCCATCGGTAGAATGTTTCTCCACCTCTGTTAATATTTCAGGCCATTTTCATTGGAGAACTCCCAAAGGCACCCAGTGAGATTTGCATCCTGATTTATTTGTCATATATCCTTTATATCTTTAAATTCTTTATACATCTCCAGTGGCTGTATGTATCATTCATGAGCTCCTCTGCTCTGTTGGAGGTTGGATCCAAACACGTTTTACATGTCCGGGTGCTGCTGTACTTCCCCCATTTCACCTTGAGTGAAAGATGGATGAAAAATGTAAAAGGAGTTAATTTCTCTCTTCACAGCTCAGGAATCAAGCAGGTCATGTTCCATTTTACATCTTTGCTATCTGGAGTCAGGCACTACAAGACTGTGTTAAATGCTATTAGAGGGGCACAACCAGTTGTGGCACTTCCTTTCTATGCAATGTAGTCCATTAGAAATTGGTGCATTGTTCACAAAAGGAAGCATAATTTGCCTGATACAGTTAATGTTATGCTAAGCAGTGGAAAGCAGGAAGTACACTGAATTTAATTTAAAAGGTATATTTGGACCTTGGCACTAGTAATTAATTATCAAATGAAATAGTAAAGAGTGTTATAACTGCTTGCATAGCTACACATGCAATGTAGATGAATACATTTTCAGTATGTCAACGTATGTAAAGTGATGCTTTAAAATCCCAGTAGCCTGCTGCATGCTTGCAAAAGATGCTATTAGAGAATGCAATTTACTCTAAATGATGTGTGTTACTGTAGTTGTTGTTAGAGTTGTTAGAGCATTGCGTTAATAGCACAAAAGTTGTTCGGTTCCCAGAAGAACAAGAACAGATAAATTCTATACCTTAAATCACTGTATGGTAATTTGAATAAAAGCGCCTGCCAAATACATAAATGTAAATGTACTTCCACCTGAAAAGAGATCTCACTGTAGGAAAAAAGCACCAAAACCCAGAATAAATCATCACTACTTGAAGGCCTGAATTTTAATAGTGAAAATTGTTTGATATGAAGGGGGCATCTAAGAAAAAAGCAAATAAGAATTGGGGAAAAGGAAAAGTAAATGTTTTCAATTCCCACTCTTACTTGAAAAAGACTTTTCTTCCAGTTATATTTGGAATTGTGACAGACAATGAAATAAAATCCTTTTGGATAAGGTTGTTACATGGTGAATGCTACAATGCTTTGAACTTACGTCACACAGAATCAACCCACAGACGCAGAGTGTGAGGGATTGAGATAAACATGTTTGTAATGGTATATAATAATACCCACTTAGGCCAAGGCTTGTTTTTTCTTGCCACTACTGTTTATTTTCATGCATGTACTGCAGGAAGTTGCAACTCCTTAGCAATCTGCGATTATTTTGTCCCCCCACATACATTTCTCTTTGTTGTCATGCTGTCAGTATTTAAAACGTTCCAGTGATTTTAATTTCACTGACATAGGCACAAGCTAAGGCGGTGCATATGTACCTCAATGTGCGCAAGACGGCGCCTTTTCTTCAGATTTGATCATGGACTCATGGAAACAGATTGCGGTGTTGGAATGTGCCGTTGAGCCTTACAAAGCCCATCTGTTTGGGCGACCCAGTGGAAAGATGAGCGTGGCGGGCACCAGGCAGAATGATGGAGTACCCATTAAAGATAAGGAAGACTGGGGTGGCCCACTTCACCAGACTGTTGTTTGGGACACAAGATAGGGCTTGCAATATCCTTGTCCACCCCCCCACCATCTTCTCACTTTTAACATAGAAGCAGTTTCTCAGGGACTGACATACTTTCACAAATACTGAAATTCATATGTTTTTTTCCATTTGACGCATCACCTGAAGGTTTGCGATGGGGGAGTCATATCACAGTTTTAAATAAGCATGGGTGTGTTGGCGTATTGGCTGGTATTTTACCTCTCACAAGATGCATTTTGTACATGTGAATCACCCGTGTGCTGAACCGATGCTAATTCCGCCTCTTCAGCAGTAAGGCGCGGGCCTTTGCGGTTCAGTGACAGCTCGATAACTAAAGCCAGTCGAGGTGTCTCTGCTACATTTCCCATTTGCCATCTAATTCACACATCACAAATGTGTACTCACAAAAGTGCAGCTGAAACTGTGTAAGGACGCACAACTGAGGTTTCGCTAATGTCATTCAATGTGGAACAGAAAGGGAGAGACTGTATCATACACTGACTGCACCTGATTGGTCAGGGGAGTGTAAATGTGCACTGGGCTTATTTTAACCTCTCGTATTCTCCTTTGAGGATGGCCAAGAGAGAAGCAGTTTTACTCAATGGTGCAGTGGGCAGAAACAAGGGCCGACTGGAAAGCTGTGTTGGGTTATTTTTAATTCATACGCTACCACCTGGTTAATGGAGTTTTTGAATCTAGCCAGTCTTCCTGGCTAAAACATGCCTTGTTTTAGATTATCAGCCCTCAACCAAAAGCACTGAAATTATTTATGCCTCTTACATTACTGCTTCTTGGAAATATAATATAATAATGTTAAGATAACGCAAATGTCAGAAAACATTAGATTCCTGTGATGGCAACCAAAATATGTAATGCAAGTTTTTGGGAAAATGCAATGTTAAAATGTTGTCTGGAGGTTTAATCCCCTCTCTATAAATCAGTTTTTTTTATCTATTTTCTACATCTATCTTCCTTCATTGTTTTCTTATTGATTGTTTCACATTTATAAAATGTATCTTTACATTTTTGAAATAGGTTTTGCAGTATTTTTAAAAGGGGTGTTTGCAAGGGTAACTAGTTTGCAAGGGTTTGCACTTGTCCTTTGTAATGTATACTTATATACTTGTTTTTCCTTTTTTAAGTATTTTACAGTTTTTCCTTTATTTTATTTGCTTTGGGATTATATGACCTGGCAAAGAAAGCTCCAATCATTTTATTAGGCCAAATGGAGAGTATATTGCCTTTCTTCACGGGAAGCGGTTCTCACATGTAATACTACAGATATGTGAAAAAGCCCAAATCCAGGAACAAAGAGCATTCTAGGTAAAAGAGTTTCTAATTGCAGAAAAGCCAATTACTGTGGTATTCCCTGTCTCAGTGGCGAATACGCATGGGGACACGCTCCGCTAGCAGTTTGCTTGTAGAATTAATCACTTTGATGCCAGTTTGAGTGATCAAATTAAGCTTTGGGTCAAGCATATTAAACAAAAGAGCTTAAATCTATCTTTAATATATCTACAGTGTGGTCTGCATCAAAGTGAAATAAATCAAACATCACGTTAATAGGTGCTGTCCGGCATCATTCGGCAGCCTGTGCATGACTCGATGTGCCGTGATCAGAGATGTCAGGGAATGTAATCGTCAGCTGCAAATTAAAAAGATTTTAATAGTGATAGCGCACACAGACACACCGCTCACTGTCTTAGAGCCGCTGTTGTCTGACAGCGGCTGGTTACACCACATTACTTGTGGATAAATCAACCATTTTCGTTGGGCGAATCGATAGACTATACCACGACATGCAGTTATCTTGATCAAGGCTGAAAATGAGAACAATCTGAGCCCTAGCTGGGAGATAAAGTTATCCATCTGCACGATTAAAAAGCAATCTCTGTTTCATCAGAGGCCAGCGGACGTCTGCTGCTAATGAGAAAAACTTTGATGCTATAAAAATAATGTTTGTTCTTGTGCCCAGAACTGTACGTATAGATTTCATGAACAGCATTAAGAAAAAGCTTTCTTTCAGCGTTTGAAGGAAAGCAACCTTCACGGGAAGTAGTCACGTGTAGTTGCACGCTCAGATCCTCAGACACCTAAAGCCTTTTTAACAAGCACTTGTCATCAGATTTATTTGTTGAAGGGTATAAAGGCGGGTATTAAGCACCCACGCACATTTCTGAAATCCTCTATGTCTGATGATAAGATTGAAGTGTTGTTTATTCAAATATAAAACCAGGAGCTTTCAACTTTCTCAGTCATATGGAAGACAGGTTTTGTCCAACAATAAAATGAGAATCAACAAAGCTGATATGGGTATTTACCAATAAAAGCCCCAGTTTTAGTGCTGAAAAGATGTAAGAGGATTATGGTAGTTTAGACTTTGGGCTGACCAGGTTCAGAGCTCTTGGCATTAAATGTAATTGCCATTGTTCCTTAGTTGCTGGCTTTAAATCCTTCTTCGTTTTGTGAAGCAGGTCAGCAGTCACTTCCATGTGTTGAAAAGGTGACTGACTCTGCAGATGGTGCTACACGTTTGGCTTCCTGTGAAGTGGAGAGTGATAGGCACAGATGCTCAAAAATACCCTTTTTTAAATAAAACATTTTATTTGAAAATCCTGTGTTCTGCAGATTAAAAACTTCAATCACAGATATTTAATAACTATGATTTAATAACTACATAAAGGAAGTTTGTCAAAACAAACACTGGTATTGGCTTTAGGTTAAAGGTTTGTAAAGGTAGTAAAAGGTTTGTACAGCATAAATGGACAGACATACAGACTAGAAATTATTTATAATTCTAGTTTTAAAATTTTATTCATTGTACACTGTAAATTATTATATACAGTTTTGTGTTTAAGTTACAGGCCTATGATGTAAAACTCTATGTTTTCCTTACTGAGATGCATTTGGAGTTGGGTGTTTGGGGGGGTGAAGTGTGGGTTGAGGGAAGGGAGATGGCAGATTTTTGACCTGAAGGCAAATGAAGGAGGAAGCTGTGGGCTTCATCTGGGAGCTGCTCAACTCTGCCTGCCACAGATCCGGAAAGCACATCTCCTCTGTTATTCATTATTCATCCAGCCTTACAATTAGCTTCTATAATGTTGATGCTCTGATATTCCGTCCTCTATTCAATACACATGTTGTGTCTCTTGTGTATCTGCTTATTTATGTATCTGTTTGTGGTTTAATGTCCTTAGTTAAACTCAAAAATGTAAATGTGACCATTTACTCCCCCCCCATCTCAGACTGACCATATCTCACCCCCATCTGTATGTCTTCTCCTATGGAGAAGCTGTGGAGCTGTGAAGACTCTTTAAAGCCATACAAATGTATTGTTTAAGAATAAGACCAAAACTAAAGTTAAAAACCTAAAGTAAACTTAAAAATATTTTCCCTTGCCATCAAATGTCTAATGTATGATCTGATTTTTAAACATTTAACATTGCAATTGGTGATTTCAAATCAACTGAAAATTGTTGTCAGTAATGCCAAACCTGGCACAATCCATCTTAAAGGGTTGTCTTTTAAATAAACTCTAATAAACTCAAATAGTGTGAAACACTGGGGTGGAAAGAAATACTTATGATTGAAAAACAATAGTTATTTGATCATGAGCATTATGGAAATAAAAAATTGTTCTGTAAATGTAATTGTTCTAAAAATAATTAATTGTACATAATTATAAATACAATAATTGACACTTATTATTCATATCTTTGTTTCAGGTGAATGCTGGCAAATGTCTATTAAATTGTTCAACACCTCTTTTGTAAATATGGAATCTTCCTGTATTCCTGCACATTGTAAATAAACTTTGTAAATTGTAAATAAACATTGTAAATAAAGGCATGCACATTCTTGCTTTTTAAATATTTTTCTTGTGGGACATTTCATATAGTTCTTTGCCTAAATGTGGCTTAAGAGGTTCCATTGCCCAACTGTATATAGATTTATGTTAATTTCTTTAAATGTCCAAAAACTTTAGCTACGCCGGAAACCAAAATATTGTGTGTATTCTATGTAATTGCAGTCACTGGCCCATACGCTCACACTGTCAACTCATTCCTCTTCCTGTTAGCTGCACACACACACACATTATTTATTTAAATGGAGACATTCTTTAGACTTCTATTGTTTTTACACACAGCTAGTTATAAAAACAACTAGTTATAACTCTCACACTCACTTCAATTGTAACAGATGCTTTCTGCATCTTTACTATTTAAACAACTTTATTTACATTATTTTACAATTTTTTGTTTTTATAGTTTTTACAAATACAGATTCCCCATCCCAAATACAAATACAGATTCTCCAGTGGTGATGTAATTTCCCATTTTTTGGGGGGCGTACAAAATAGCTTGTAATGACTGATGAAATTGCCTGGGACATTTCCAGAAAAAAATAAGAGAAATACTGTACATGTGCTTCAAAAGCATGACGAATTGCTTACAGAAACACTTTCCTCATTAGGTTTCTTATAGCCAGCATAGGGCTGTAAGCCTCATTTAGCTCTCGTCATATGACACTTCTTTATGCGTGAATCCCTAAGTTACACTTCTGACATAATTGACTGCAAATTGGCAAAGTTACCATCTTCAAAGTGACCAAAGTCTTTCCTCTGGTGTCTTTATTTCCCAGCTAGATGACTGCTGTACACTCCCCAGTGTACCCTTGCATTTTTTCTTCTAGATCAATACTGAACTTTTTTCGAGAAATGATTCTTTCTTCAGAGTTTCTAGCCTCAGGCATTACACTATATGTTTCGTATTTTCCCCGTAGTAGGAAAGTTACTTTTTTGCTATTGTCTCACATTTCCTAATTTTAGGGTCTTATCAAAGCATCATTTTATCTTAATAAACCTTAATTAGCAATAGCAATTTAGTCCTTTAGTTATCTGCAATCTGCTTTGATATCCAGGATGTCTGGCAGCTATAAAGATTTCAAAGATAGAGAAAGTAAATACAAACTCACATTTTAATTAAATTAGAGGGCAAGGAGAAGCATGTCACTCATGTCAAAACTGTTTAAGGTCTGTTTAATCTTAATATAAAAAATAGTAAAATTAGGGCCATAAAAACAGATTGAATGTAAGCGATTTGTGAACCTGGTCTTAATATTAAAAAAGCCTAAAATCTTTCAGAAAATCACCACTTTTGATCTTTTAAGCTCATAATATTGTAACGACCCGCGTCTTTTACGTGTGGGTTTAAGAGCGAACGGACAAGCGGCTATACCAGTCTTGACTGCGACGCCATGGTGAGCACTCGGGTCCCATACACCGCACGACCCTGAGTGTCACTGAGTCCCTGACTGGCTACTGGAATAAACACCGTAGACTGCGCTGGTGCAACGCAACCATTTATTCATAGCACACACAGAACCACTCACATGTAACAATGAACGTGAAGCCAATCCCACAGACAGTAATCACCCTGACGGTAACAACAATCACGCATAGCACAGGATTACCCACATAACAACACTCGTGACATCACACATAGGCGGCATGACGGGATTCACGCAGCGTGTATACTAACGTGAGTAAACATCTTTAATTATCCCACACTCGCGATCACCCGTCATGCATCGGGTCGCCACACTATTTACAGTCCTCCAATGCAACTGTTTATTTCACAAGGACGTTTGCAGATGATCAAAACAATATTGTTTGAAATATGATGAAAAGCTTGCAGAATCTCTGGGTTATCTCACTCTGGGTGAGCCCATGACCTGGGCTGAAGGTCGATTCAGATGGAGGTGTGAGAGATAACAGTCAGGACTGATGATGTTCCTCTTCTGATAGCTGACAGAGACTAACAGTCCCAGCATTCACCAGCTAGGGTGAGCAGCCAGGAGAAAATAAGTTTCATTGAAGTTAAATGCTTAGGTCCAGGTCGCCCACCATACAGCACACTGGTGTCATGTCACATTACAACCTGAAAGTGACGAGAAAGTGGAGTGAATGTGGATCACATAGACAGTGGAAATGTAAGTAATTTCAGAGAACATTCTTATTGCCTGAATACTTGGTTAATTTCACTATTAAGGCTTATTACTTTTACCAGCAATTAGTTTTATGGAACCATGTATCAGCCTAAGAGTTCATTAACTGACCATCTGATAGCTGTACATACTGCAAATAAAACTGAAAGTCTTTAGTTCCACTAGAAAATCAGCTAATTTCCAGTCAGATTGGCTGACTTTATGCAACTTCATGAGTACCTATCCACCAGGACAAGAGCTTACGTTTAAAATGTACCAGGTTGCTAAAATTAGCAAGTTAGGCAGATTTAAACCATATTACAGTTTTTGTAATGGACTAAAATTCTAGTCACAAACTCTCCAAATGTAATTGGTTTGTTGCTAAAGTTTGTTGCTAAAGCCTTACTGTCAGCTCAACTGCTAGAGCCAGTAGAGCAAGTTTGTAGATGACCAAAGTTTATGGTAGATTTCTGACTTTTCAACCAGTTCTTGCACAAAAATCAATTTGCATAATTGAATTGTTGCTGTTTTTGTTTGCAGTATGTATTAAACATTGTGTGAGTGTGTCACCAGGGGCCGACGCTAATCAATAAATAACAGGCAGATAAATAATCAAATTAGCAGATGGGTAATTAAAGTCCTAATTAGAATGATGTGTTTTTTTTCTCTCACTTTTTTGACTGTTGACAACAGTTTTTGTGTGTCAGATGAAGAATGTGTCTGCATTGGAAAAGTTCCCTTAAGGTTGTATAATCATTGAAAAACATGCATCAAAAACTGCCTCTCATTTTTAATCTTAAACTATTGACTTGGCGCAATTTGACATTCGGCCTTTGGAGGCTTACAATTTGAAAAAAAATGTTCACTATTGTCCCTTACAGAAAAATCTGTCAGAGAGTAGAAAAAAACAGAAAGCTCTTTTAAATGAAACAAATCTTTATCTAGATAAAACAACAATCATGGCTCAGTCAATTCATGCCAGCTAACAACAAAAAGCCTTTATTTGCCTCTGTTGAAAACTGGTGCTTTGATTGGACAGAAACACATCATGCAGCTGTGCAGCAGTCTTTATAGAGACAAACTGATTGTCTGTCTATACCTTGACTGTGCTGTGAGGGATAAAGCCTCATTATCTATAGTCACCTTCAACAGTGTCAGACTCATAATGAAGATTTAATAAAGCTGGCACTTAAGACATGTTTAGAATGTCACACAGCCAACAGAACACTGTCAGGGAGCTGCAGTGTGTATAATACTTGCCTAACTGCAGATGTAAAATTGTACTTTACTAGTATAGACTTGATTTTTCATTTATTCTAGTGTTCATCTGTCTTCTGTTTGTTATTGTTTTCAGGATTTCAAATATTTAAGCATTTAGTGTTTTGAACTTTCCCAGAACTCAGGTTCAATCAGGTCCAATGGGTTCTATCCACCTTATTTTGCAACACAGAATATTTTCTCTAAGTTTGAAGAAATTCTGATTCATTAGTCACTATTGGTAAATAACTAGAACAATGACAGGACAAGTGCAGTAGATGGTTAAACTATGCCACTATGGTTATAACCAATATGTTTATAAACCAATATGTTTATAATATGACAATACATCAAAATAGAATTGTAAAAAATACCAATTCACAACATCAAGCCGCATAACCAGCTATTTTGTACAGTTAAGTATTCCTCAAAAGACAGATGACACTGAAAATCTAACGCATTCAAGTAAAAAAATGATGGTGCCTGATTTCAGGTCAAAATAAGATGGATACTTGCAATAAGAGTTCCTCTAGTTAGAAGAACTGTTCATATTGTCCTCTGTGTACCAACATTTCAGAATACAAACATTCAATAGTTTGCTGCAAGTATAGAACAGCCAAACTGCCTCGATTTTTTTTGTCATTTTGACCATTTTTTGTAACACCCAGCAGTTTTGTCTTCTGCACCCTTTCTGTTGTGTGTATGTGTGTGTGCAGTTCTCACCGAGTCTTTGCACTAACAGAAGATGCACCAACATCTGTGTGCCAGCCTTCCATGTGCAGGCCGTTCTTTCCTATCTCAGCACGGAGATAGGCAGCCCGTTTGTTCTTATCTCTCACTGTCAGGCGAATGGAGAGAACAATCTGGAGCTTCTGTTGCATTTCTCACCCTCTGGGATTCTGGACTTATCAATTATACATCTGCTGAAATGACACTTTGCTTTTACCTTTTGTCTCTTATTTCCCATTTTTTATTGTCTCGCCGTCTCATGTAACCCAAATCTTTACTAAATTAGGAAAGACTGCACACTGCTAGTGCAGTGTCGGTGTAGGGATGGAACTAACTAAAGTATTGACAGTAATATGGAGTAGCTTGACAAAATGCTATGTCATGTTTTATTATCCACGCAGCCTTACAGGCAAGTGAGCTGAAGCAATAGTCAAACATGCTCTTGCATACTGTCTTTACTCTTATTAGTAAAGACATATTGCATTTACACTTATTATATTGCATTGTAAAGTTCAGTTGTTCAGATGGTTCAAATCAAGTATAAAAAGTTTCTCTGAATCTCTGTACATGTGTCCCTGTATGGTAATATATATAGTATTTGTTATAGCAAAGAGTATACTTAAGTACTGCCAATCACCTCTTACATTAAATTATATAAATGCATGTATATTTAAATTGTGTATATGTGTGTGTACAATTTAAATATATATGCATATACCATACAATTTAAATATACATGCATATATACAATTGGGTAGCCTCCCCTACACTGCACAGTACTTGCACTAAAGTGTAAATTGCCCTTGACTGGCCGTGTGAAGTTGTGAAGTTTACTTTGGTGTGCTGGATAGCTGTGAGTGTGCATGTTGTAAGCGAACAGCTCTGGGCTAATGATTAGCCTGACAGAGGGGATTATTATCAGCTATCTACCTTGAGTCCACCACACAGGCCAAATGAGCGTCTGCATGTTAGCCAAGGCATATTAATAAGGTGTGAAACTGATAATGACTTTATGATTGGATAATTAGACAAATGTGTGTAATTGGCTTCTTTCCTGACTTTCTAACTACAGGAAGACTCCCTGCTGACTTTGTAAGGTTGTTTATAAGCTGCCGTGTGCAAATGTCCCCTTCACAGAACAGCTGTGTAAATCTTGATGTTTATAACAATGAGACTTTCTCTCACCTTCCCCAGATTACTGCACAGAATGAGAAGTGTGCAATTTATTTGACACTTACAATGTAAGTTGTGATCTGTTTGTTTGAGTGGTTTGCTAAAATTACAATCGAAAAACATTGGCCCAACCAATTGCTTGAATTTGGGCCGGTAATATTTGTTTGGCTGAAAAATGGAAGACAGAGGGAATGTGTGAAAACAATTATTATTTTGGAAATCGTTATTGGGGTAGAAATCACAAACTTTAACCTGTAACGTGCGAGAAAATTGTATACTCTAAAGGGTTTGACATGCAGTAACGAATTGCAAAATATCACTTTCATAAAATTACAGCATAAAACCATATTTTTTGTTAAATTTTACTACATTTATTATGCAAACAATGGTTTATAGTTGGCCTCAATATTTTTTACACAGCCATAAGCACAGTAGTTTTGTGACCTGGAGTTAGCTGTCATATTGTATAATTATTTCATTTGAAACATGAATTGACCAATCAGTATTCAGGAATGAAAACTTGCTTTTCATACAGTTTTGATAATCATTTAAACTACTTTAGGTAGAATTTATTGCCCAAAGACTTAAAACAACAGTAATTTATAAATTTAAAGCAGCTGCTTACTTGAACTATATTTTAAATTAGGTTATGAAATCTTCAATATACAGCCCAAAGACAGTCAAATAAAGATTGAATCTTGTAATTGAATAAATGCTTGCTAATTTTGTCTCTTACGCTTCATCAACAACGTTTAGGCTGATGAGTCAATAAGCTCAAATCATTATGTACCAATTACAGAATCTGACAAAACACTTGAAACATAGTTTTGACATAGAGTGAAACAGTTGAATAACAATTTAACAGAGCAATTAAGGCATCAATTCCAAAGACAATTATGTTAGACTAATAATTAACAAAATGATTAATTCACTGTAAGATCAAAAAAGAAATTAATGTAACAATTTCTTCCCCTCTGAAATGTGAAAGGCTTTCATTTTGGAGGGTGTATTTCCCTGGTTTTCCAGCAGCCAGGCCTGCTGCTTTAAAATATACTTTTTAATCCTTTGGAAAATTACTCTCCAGCTAACGAGTTCTCCTCAACCAGCTCCAGACATCATTAAGGACTGGCTTTAGCCCAAGGCTGTGCATGAACCCCTTTTTCAGACTGTACACTTTATCCATAATTCAGCTCTCTTTCTTCAATTATTCAAGCAAATAGTGCAGGAAAATAATGGAATTTGCTGGATCTTACACATAAAACAATTTTAATGTTAGTTTGAATTTTTGAGGCAGTGAATTTGTGCATGTGCACGAGCGAGAGAGAGAAATTCCAATCCTAAACCGCCCAGCTTGCCAGTGCCCATAAACACATTAACAAAGAGCAAGCATAGTAAAATATGATCAGTGCAGCCCGGACTCTGACCCAGAACTGTATGCCTGTATGTCTACATGTATGGAACCTTGTGAAACTAAGGTTCTACTTTAAAAACACATGTAAAATATGCACGCTATATATATATATATTTATATATATATATATATATATATATATATAAAGGATGTCAAGATCATGATTATAATGTCAAAAAATCTCTTTCAATTCACTTTCAATTGGTAGAAATCCTAAACTGTTTTTCAAAATAAAAATCATGTCATTATTCTCATTACTGACAGTTGTACAAACTATGGAGTGCTTTGATGGTTTATGACCTTGTCAGGATTTTGTGTATTTAGCAATGATCTGAAGATTTTGTTATCATTAGGTTTGTGTGCTGGTGCATAATCGCTGCTAGTGAAACCAGACGCACAATATGAATTGGGGGTTGGCCTTTCTAAACTCTTGGCATCATTAAAGATGACCTCTGGGGTTGAAGCTTATGTACCCGGCCACTGCTGGTTTTGATTTAGCCCTTTGATTTTGGATCCTAATGTATGAGGATAAAAAGGCAATGATATGAATAAAAATGTTGATTTAAATCCAACACTTTCATAAATGGCTTGTTTTCCAAGAATTTAAATTCCAAAAATGAAGTGTATAATTCCAGTCCAGAAATTTATATGAGGGTCGCCATGCAATGCTTTGAAGTATAGCATAACATTATACAAATGTTGTACTGTGCAAACATTGTAACACGCATTAAAGGGGTTTTGTTGATGTAGTTAAATTTAATGGTGATTTTTTTTGCCACTAGCAGAACCAAACAGAACTGTAAAAATGATGTCTGTTTTAGAACAAGTTTACCATACACTTCACTATGTTCCATTGATCTACTAAACAGGCAGTCCCATTCCAAAATTGAACCACTAGTGGAGCTAAAGGGCTGGTAGTGATGCACAAACCTAGTGCACAATACCCTAGTTTCATGCAGAAACAACAATTTTAACATTGAAAAATACATACTTTTTAATATTAAATATTTACTGTTTTTCTACTTTTTTTTAGATACTACATATAGTATAATTCTTAAAACTAGTTTAAAAAAGTAGTTTGATTAATCAGAAAAGTTTGTATATTTAGATTCAATACATTCTCGTTTAACTTGCCTCATGTTTTGAGACTTTTGTTGCGGCAGGCTGAACGTTTGAGAGCCCCTGTAGACAGCATATGCAATATTTCTCAGTAGGACAAAGACAGCCCCTGTCTGGCTGAGGTAGCTTCTAACTAATGACCATCTGTGTGCAGCAATAATGAAAAATCTCAATCACGTATGGCCATGCTGGCTCGTTAGGGAACAAAATAAAACAGACGATGAGCTCCGGCATTTGAGAGCCATCACGCTAATTTCTCCCTAAAGGACACCTTTCAGATCTTCCAGACAGCCAAGCATTTTCTCTGTAATATTCCCTATAATTCATATGAGCCTCTTTCAGATGTAGTTAGTGTGTAATCTGGTACAACTCGTGGAGGTTGTGTTCTTGTTGCCTAGAGTTAAACAAAACACAACTTGCAAACCCCCACTGTTTTGCCAACAATCTTACGTTTAGTGAGGTTTCAGTGCATTTTGCAAACCTGCTTCTACACTCGAGGTGTGAACGTCTGGGAGGAAAATAAAAACACACCGCAGGCGTGTGTTTTTCCAAACATATTGCGGTAGACGGTTGCCTTTTCGTGCTCTGCTCAATATCGTAACGTCTTCCACATGAGTTAAGCTGCCAAAGTGCTGTGTGTGTGTGAGGTTTTCACAGTGTGCTTAACCTGCGAGTCCCATGGCATTGGGTGGGGGGTGAGATCTAGACAGTCCTGAGATAAAACCACGCAAGCCCCCAAACAGTGTGACTAATTTGACACATCTCTGCGTCTCTCCCCTCACTGTCTCCCACCATCAACACATTCTTTCCTTGCCAGCCTGCCGTGGAAATGATCCGAGCTCTGTCTGACGTGCCGCTTAGAGCCACATTTCTCTTAATAGATGTGGAAATCTTGAGCACTCTTGCTTTTATATTATAGCAGAGGATCAATCCTGGATTCATTTTCCCCTGCGTGAGAGATTGTTATGTGATTGTGGGAAATTGGATGCATATGAGTGTCCCTGTCTTTAAAAGCATGGCCTTCTTTAAACATAGCTCTTAAATGCATTTTAGCATGCAACATAGTTAGCATGCATTTTAAAACAAGTGGTTGTGTTTAAAGTTTTCATCATTGTGTCTACAAAATGCACCAGCAAATGTGTAACTGCAAATCAAATAAATTCTTGATTAACGTGGAAAGTTGTGACATTACAGCTGTGAACGACTAAACTCTGCTTCAAATTACATCTAGATTCATTCTTGCCATGGCTCGTCTCACGACAAGTACGTCATTCTTATGTTTGAATAATGTTATATAGTCCTGCTATACAAATAATTTTTCATAACATAAATGCTATGGCCAAATCTTTACCAGTAAGCCACATTTTTGATGTCACATATGTACAGTATTGTCATACCAGCCAACCCTAGTTACAGCCATCGCTCAGCTATGAGTATGACACGAAAAGAAAGAGGGAAACAGGAGAGAGAGAGAGAGAGAGAGAGACAGTTTAAGTGAATCCTAAACAAAGACTTTAACTCCACTATTATGTCTCTATAGACATCCAATTAAATCACTTGAAAGTTTACATTATTCTTTAATAATAGTAAGTCAGATTATAGCCTGGTGAAATCTTAATGCACCGCACACTGTTCTGTAAAAGTGGCCTTGTCTTTTGTAATGAGATATGCGCTGTGAAATGTTAATTACACGCAGGACGAGAGGCAAGAACTGCTTCCAGAGATGACCCCATTTCTATTCTTTTAATAACAATTACTCAAAGAGAAAGTGGGTTACAAGAAAACGTTGAGACTTCATTTGGCTGCACAACTGAGACAAAGAAAGCTCTGTATGCCAATACACCTTTCACTTGAATTGTGATTTGAGTGGGTGATTTAAACAACTAATATAATATATATATATATATATATATATATAATATTCCAGCCCACATTCCCACAATTTACTTGTGGGCCAGATGATTCTAAACATTTCTTTGCATTTACAAATATGTGATGTTTAAAACATGGTCAAATTTATTAGGTCTAGTTAAAGCACACACTTTGCATGCATAAGCAATGATGGGCTGCACAGCGAATGTGACACTAAGACTATATTAGTTGCATGCAGTGTGCTGAACTAAAATTAGCAAAATTGCAGAGTAATCCACTTTATCAACACAATCTTACCCAACATAGGCTTTGTCATACAATGTAAAATAATGAAATGAACTCATCCATTGTTTGAAATCTAATGTCTGTCGAGCTGCAAATTACACATGCAGAGACGAAGCTCTCAAACAACACTTTCTTTTCAGTTTATTGCTACACTTTGGGGTTTGACTTCCATTCACCGCAGATTAATTACCATTTGGATGTGAATTTGGTCCCTCTCCTCATGTAAATTAGATTTCCCGACAATCAAATTTGTAATAGCACATTCCCAATTACCGTTTGATAATTATTGTCTGTTGTTAAAAAAGTACTCATTGCAGTAAACTAGAAATCACTTTATTCTCTGCATAAAGCTGCAGTTCTGCTTCACAGCAGACATACTCAGCACAATTTAAAATTTTGGGTAGTTGAAAGCATAATCATATCATCACAAATATGTAATAATTAATCACAGGACAAATACACAAGAATTTTGTTAATGAGGGGCATTCTGCATAAATCTGTGTAGACTGATTATAACCTGCATGTTTTCTAATGTTTTATGAATAATTATAAGTAACATGTGGAGGCGTCCAGAATAACAGGGAAGACAGACAGGTGATTTTGAGTATTTCTATGCACATCTAAATCTGAAGTTGTTCCATAAATCTAGTCCGGTGCAAGCATACTGGCTCTGTTATGAATACCAGTAATTGTTCAGTCGCTTGCCGTCTTTGCACCTCTGCCAACTGGCACCTGCTTCCCCACACATCATGTGACACTACAGCTGTGTCCACATGTTTCCCGGGTCACCACATCAGTGTGGATAATGCTTGCTTTTGATCAGTCCCTCTGCCTTTCTCCGAATGATTTCATCATATTACTGCAGATTGCTACCTATTACGGAGCGATACTTATTCAGCAATTTAGTTGCGAAAATTGCCCTGCTCTGAGGCTAATTTCGGCTGTGACATTTTGCTGCGCCACTGCTGGATAGACAGCAAATGACAAAGAGTAATTAACACTAAATGAGCCTCTCGTTTGGTGGGTGTTTAAAGGTCTGGCCCATTCATTGAGTTCTTTTTCCTGACCCAGAAGGAATTAAACTTTGTGTTTGTCTATTAAAACAAAGGCAAGCACAGCAGTGAGCTAAACAACATAACTCAGGAGTCTAGGGTAATGCTACACTGCTTCAGGGACACTGTGAGATAATTGGTATGTGTTGTGTATGTCTTACACCCCATTTCCCCTCACACACAAAGAGCTTCACACGCTCACAAAAAGCAACACATGGATTTATTGTGCCGCCTCGCTCACTTGCTGGTAATTTGTTTGTCAGCTTACAGAGGACATTGTTACAGTAGAAAAAAAGGCTGTGAGTGATTATCTGTTTAGCATGATTGTGTTGCAGGGGCAGTCAAATGAATACCGCTGGCTTTTACCCAGGCATCGCATGATACCACTTCAGGATGAACCAGAAAAAAAGGCCATTTCCAGCGTAGATTTATGCTTGTTCATGGATGTGACTTAGTACTTCTTTTTTTTCCAAATTCAATTGTACAGTAAAATTAATGGTCTGAAAACATGATTCATGTTATCCCATGACACCATTTCTCCATGCTGTTGTCTTCAGATTGTTCTGCTACAAAAGCTTGATGATTCTTTAGATAAGAGGGGGAAAAATATACTGCAGACCAGAAGACGTCTTAATTCTCTCCTCTTCAGTTTATCTGAGATGCGTCATTGAAACTACGCTTAAAATGCAAGTGCAAACAGAGCAACACATGATCAGAGTTATGAACTCATCTCCATTATGGACTGACCCCAGGATTTATGGAAAAGGAAGTTCGGACGAGGTAGTTAAAATGAAATCATGACATTTAAATATGCTGCCCATTATATGTATGAAAACAGAAGCTCCTCCTGCCAAAAATAACTCGATGCAACTTGCCTTTCCAAGGCTAAAATATGGTACATCGATTGGTCGAACAGATATTTCCCCATATGTCTCTCAGGCTCTTGAACAATCCTTGCTGAGTTAACTATATATATTTTTATCTATCAGGAGAGATAAAAACCATGAAACATATTTTGTGGACGAGCTGGACAATTAAGAAGAATAGCTTGTCCAGGGTTTGGAAAAGCCACCAGAGATGCCATTATCAGAAAAACTCCACATTAGTGAAAAAAGGCATTTGAATTATATACTAATAATGACCTATTCCGGTGCTGCTACGGGACTCAGCTGTGTTTAGGACCAAAAGTATTGGCCTTTGATGAGGAAAAGCCAGAGCACTTAATGGAGAAAGAGGCTCTGCCACCAAAACATATATGCATAATGGAAAAATAATGGAATTTATAATAATTTGTTTAGCTGGAGAAAGAAACAGAGGGAATTAGAGCTGCTTGGTGCTGCAGCCTGCAGTCTACATGCACCTCTGCCATAACAAGATTAGAATTTAAACTATGGAGCGAAAGAGTCTCTGGCAAGATGAAATATTAAAATAGGCCATGTCTTGGTGCTAGGCTGAAAAGCCTAAGTCTATCTCTCTCTTTTTCTCCATGTGACATTTTCCATTTCTGACATATGCCTGCCAATCAAAGTGACTGACACTGAACACAGGCCACCTGAGCAGTTTCACACCAAATACATATATGCGTATATTGGCAGACAATATGCTTGTCATAAATACATTTATTCATGTATTTATTTATTTATTTATTTTGCAAATAGAGTCTCTAAATGTCCTCATGATAATTATATAAATATGTATTATCCACATCATTCCAACCCAGCCGGATGAGACTAGATGGGTGTCCTTGTGTGAGTTTGTTTCACAGGGTGGTGGGTTAAAAGGCTGTCAGAGGCGGCTTTAGGCTGACAGTAAACACGTGTTTCTCTGCTGTGATGTGTCGGGAAAGAGCTGTGTGTGTTGTGCATGGCTAGTCACAAGGCATTTAGACCTGGAATCCTTTGAATGATGCAGTAGATAAGGAGCTGCACCATGACCGAGCCTCCAGAGGAAAATGTCCCTCCAGACAGACGTTCTGTGACCTGCTATGTGTCTGCTATGTATCAGAGAAACCTGTGTGACACTTTTTATGTCACATTGAATAATCTTTGTATATATTAAATGTGGATATAACCATATCAATGTCTAGTACAAAGTGTGTGATTTCATTTTGGTCTTGGAGCAGCTTTTTGTAGTTCTGGCTATAATTTTTTCTGTCCCTTCAGGGTGTGTGTTTATGTAATCATATGTCTGATGTGACTAAGAGTGAATAGCATTATTTAAGCTATGACCTCAGTGTGAACACAAAGCTCATAGACAGGGTGGGGAACAGGAGGATGAAGACCTTCACTCAATAATTTGTAACTGCCACCAGAGGGAGCTAGGATAGTAGCTTTAGAATTAAATTAGTGAGAAACTTCTGAAACTTTTTTTTTCAAAACCCAGATGGTATATTAGAGGATAACACTGCTATTTATGAATTATTATATCAGCATAGGGAATCACAGAACTAAAATCAGGTCATTTATTAAAGTCTCTGTTGCTTTTATATATTCATTACATCTCTGACTGACTGTTGTTTTTTGGACTGTAAGTGACAATCTTTTTAATCTTCCAAGTCTTGTCAGATTTATCCAAGTCACAAATCAGCGCATATATGGTGAAAGCAAATCCATTCTTTATCATGTGATTCTAATTTTGATTTAAATTGTAGCCTAATGTCACACCATAGCTTCCTGTCTTTGCGTCATCACTGAGGACTCTATTTTGGCTTCGCCAGAAAGCTGTTTAGCAAGTGCACGACAGAGCTAGTTGTTTGAGAGACAGAGCTAGGCCAATAGAGATATTTCTTTATTGACACCATTAGACCTGCTGCCAGCTCTCTCTCCTCATGTATGTGTTTTACTTCTGTGATCATATTCTACTGTAGGGATGTTGTCACATGACGTCAGTAGGTGCTCATTATAGTATAATGAACAGGGACCTCATATTCACACTTTATTTGTTTCAGTCCAAGAGTGCTTAGATGGATTTTTGCTTAAAAGAAAAGTGATTAATACTATTATTAAAGCATTATATGGATAGGATTACCCCTACAAATCTGGACAACATTAATACTACAAATTGTGTTAATAACATTTTGAACAATAAACTACAAATGAATAGCAAAATTATTCTGAAAAAACATAAGGGTGACCAAATAAATAACTCCTTTTACTTATTAATTTTATTATTTTACAAAATAAACAGCACTAAAATAAAATAAAATGTTAAACAATTTAAATTTGTTAACAGTCTCTATATGCACACAGTATATTCTCACAGTCCTGTACAACACATGTGTTTGTACCACAGAGTAAAAGAGAGCTGAAGACAGAGAGATACTGAGATCATGAAAAGGAGACAATTCTTCCAGACACTGTCTCCTCTCATACACTGCTTCTCCTTCTGTTGCACAGCCCTGTTTAGAGCCAAACAGTCAAGAATGTGGTGTATCATTTCCTGCAGAGAGATGACGTTCATGGAAAGCAGAAAAAGAAAACAGCAAAGGAAAAAAAGCCCTTGCCAACGGGAGGCTTAGTGGTGTCAGACTCAGGAAAAGAGTTTTCAGATTTGAGGGGTTAGACTGAATGTGTGGGGAGAAGCACTACAGCTTCCCTGGAGTGTGTATGTGTGTGTGAAGCTGGGAGCTGGCAGCTGCTGTGGTAGGGCGAGACTGGGCAGGCTCCGGTACTCAGGCCCCAGGGAAGCACCAAGCTGCCAAAGTGCCCTGGCAGAGGACTGCTGTGGGTCCACAGGAACAGAAGAGCCTCTTTGTGCTCACCTTGCCAGGAGAAACCCGGTCTGCCTCCTGTGCTCAGTGCTCAGATCAGGTCTACTTTGTTCTGCTGTGCTTGCCATACAATACACCAACTACAACTTACCACTAGCAGCAAACTCACAAATCAGAACCAGAGTTGTGAAACTAGACAGACACTGACTGTTCTCTTGAGATGTTCTAATGCGAAAGGATGTTTCTAACATCTATTCCCTGCAATACTAAGTTCTGCATGATGGATTTTGGTCTTTTGCAAACCAGGAGAAACACTTACGTTCTCTATCGTGGCACTTGAGTGTTTCTATTTGGCAAGAATGGCTTTGGAGTTAAGAACTGTCTGCCCATGCCTCCTTCAGTGGGCAGCTCTAGAGTCAGCTGTCTAAAAACGCTTCTCAGCTCATTAAATGAAATCCCACAGCCCGCACAGAAGAATTTAAATGAGAACATGCGTTTGATGTGTGGGACGCCCAGTCTGCTCCACCCCCCTTTTTGGCCCTCTTTATGTGGAATAGCCAGGAAGAGACTGGGTGGTAAACGCCTTGTTTAAGTCATTGACGGGTGAAGGTCTCTACGGCCGACCTTGGGGAACTTAGCTGAAACTGTATATGTGTAAATCCATTGCAAATCCCCAAGACCTTTTTCCCCTCCCGTCTGACTCCATCAAGAAACTGGATCACTGCACTGTTTACAAGACCTCATGATTCATTTGGGATAAGGGGTCTTGACAAGGCAGGACCTGGGTCACTAGTTGAAATGATTGTAACCTAAAACCAAGGTGAAAAAGTTGGCTGGAAGTGGTTTAATGAGAACATGAGGTAACTAGCGTAAAGTAATTGGGCTTTATCTATATTTTTTATGTTTCTCTTAAATACAGGAAAGACTGTGTTAGGGTTGGGTCAGGGTGATACATTCTTGAAAGGCTTGTTCCTAGCAAATTTAAAAAAAGATAACTGAGATGAAGTTGATAATGTGAAATTCAAAGCAAATAAACAAATATATTCTGTTATTGATTCTGTATTTCATGCAAACAATAAATGACAAGGGTTTTGTTTGTGTGGTGCTGTCTTTTGTATACACTGTCATTATGTGTTACAGACTTTGTTTACAAGCAACACAGCTGAACACCTTTTTGATATCAGGCTGCTTTTGCTAAACTGCATTCCCTTATGGTGTGTTATTTGATTATTTGTTACTCGCACGAAACTACAAGGTTGAAACAATCACAAGCTCATAAACTGGACGATTAGGTTTACATGGAATCATATCCACATGGCCATTTGATAATGATAAAATTAATGATAGTCAATATGGGTTTTATGGGATGTTGCAGAACTTACCCACTTGGCACCTGAATGTAAGTTTATGGGATCAGAGAAATCAAAAGCTGATGCCTCTTTTTAAGAGTGTTTATGAGGAGAGCAAAATCCATTTCAGGGGAGCATCTTATCCTGTCTCAAACCTTTTCAGCTCCCTCCAAATGCACCCCCATCACTCTCTGTACTGGGTTTTTTAAGGGACTTGCCTCCTGAATCCCTCAGATCAACAAAGGATAGATGCCCATTGTGTTTAATCAAAGCACTTCCTTCCCATAATCCTTCAATTCTAACAGGAAGAATGGTAATGTGAAGCGGAATGCCATCGATGTAGCCTGTAAAGGCCCACATTATACAGTCTCATTTGGATTTCTCCAGCAGGCAGTGCCAGGGCCCATCCTTGTTTGTTGATATTTCATTTATCTGTTCTTTCTAAGTTTGGGTTGTGTTTATTTGCCTGTGTTTGTGTGCCATTGTTGTCATTGTTGACACGCTCAGTTGTGGATGAGTGTCAGCTCCCCAATCGTGTTTACATTGGAGAAGAATAATTGACTTGTCTGCTGTAGAAATCTGCTTATAGATATAAATCCACAGTCGTGGTTGGCAATGTAGGTGCATACTGTTTATGCCCATGTCAGGTGAAAGCAGCAAAACATGTTGGAGTCGACTTGCACTAATCCTGTTCAGTCTAGTAATCAAGTTAATCCTTGGGGGCTTACCCTGTTTTCACTTTCTCCCATAAGTCCCTGGGGCAGTGCACCCACCTGACACCTAGATATTCTAGCCTGTTTTTATTGGGCTTAACACAGCCTTGTACAAGGGTTAAGAGCATGTTGTTCCGTTGACTAAATGCATGTGCAGCTCTTTCTGTTTAGACAAACGCAGCCAGGGCACTTTGCCAATACAAGCCCAGAATTCGATCCTGAACACAGTATGTCATTGGAATACGGCAGGCATGAGAAAACGGAGAAAGCGGAGTGGTTTAAGTTCACACGACATGGACTCTTGGTGGATCATTCATCCTTTACTCTGGACCACAAGCCTGGGCTGAGATCCAAACAGATCTTAGCCAAGCCCCTTCCATTGGTCTGTATTACTCCTGAGGGAAAGGTATCTAAGCCTTCCCCACTACACAATTTCCCCAATGCCTTTCTACTTGAGTGGGTGGCCCCCGATTGCCCTGGCTCCTGGTCTTACAGTGACAAAGATTGCTCTCTGCTCTGCAGAAGGTGAAATCAAATCTTCCAGTCAGAGACAGCAGCAAAGGATCAGAGACCGTAGAAAGAAGATTAAAGATCCATCTCATATTTTCCCTCCATGTGCTCTGAATAAGCATTGTAATCCATGGAATCAAATGCTTCCAATGTAGCCCTCTAGGGTCATGATATCTTGCCTGTGACATTTAGCTATTCTAAAATGTTCCCCATCTCATATCAAATACTAACAGTAAAGCCTTAAACAGAATACTGTGTGTAGTCTACATTGAATGCCTTACAATAACATTACCTTGGATCTTATGCATTTTAGCTTAAATTGTACACAGTTGTAAACTGATATTTCTGTATATGTGTAAATTGATATTAATCAAAGAAAATAATGTGACCCTTCATATGGGCCTTTGATTTGAACCATTTGAAGAGAGTCCAATTAATGGAGTTTGGAGTTGAATCCCGGGAGCTTCATTAAGTCTGAAAAAAGGCAGCTGTTATTTCTCTACTCTGATTTCCTCCCAACTCCATCCAGCACTTTGAACAACAATTAACAGTTTGGTTTCATTCATAATTCATGAATTGTAGTTGTGTTGGGTGTAATTTTTATTTGCTCATGAAACGTGAAAGTAGAGATGCGTGGTGCATGCTTAATGATAAATAGCGCTGCAGATTTTAACTAAAACAAAACCAGAAGTTTCTTCATGGAATGTGACATGGACAAATATCGTTTTTCCTGGCAAAAAAAAGTTAAGTGGCAGCCTGACAGTGATGGTTTGGGAGAGGAACAGGTTTTCGGGATAATCAAAGCCCCTCCCGTTTCATTTTTCCATGCAGACAGGAAATGTCTATTGAGGCATTAGAACATGGTAGGAAGTGTACCAGCTGTTTGTGTCAATTAAGATAAAGACATTAATATATTAAATTAAGGAAAAACACAACTACACATAGGAACAAAGTAGTCAACAGAGTGTATGTCGTCATTAACTAATTTTCCAGTATGGCAAATTATGGCTATTTGGTAAGTTGTTGTGTAAGCACAAACAAGGTTTTCAATGAAAAATGAATTTTAAATAATTTCTCACACATCAGTATGGCTTCATTAGACTTAAATATACAGTATCATGTATCTGTGGGTTACCTTTTTTTATTGTGCTTTTCTGTCCTTTCTGAAATGTATCAACCCCTTCATCATGGAGTGCAAATTGTTTAAAGACAGTCTGTAATTTCTTACATCACTTAGTACATAGTGGCCAAATAAAAAATCGTGAGGCTGATGTGCTGCAGATCATCTCCTTTTAATGAGGTCATTTGAATTTGGAACACTGGGTAGAGTAAATGACAAAATTAAAAACATGTTTTAAGCTTAGTGGAAAGGTTTAGTTCTTAGAAGCAGATATAGAGGCACTCAATATATGTTACATGACAGTGACATGTTTTTGTCATATAATGTTACCCATAACTGAAATGTTACCTCTGCATTTAACCCATCCTTTGTGAGGAGTGAACACACACACTGCAAGTCGTGAATACACACACTGCAGTGCCCGGGAGCAATCAGGGGTTAGGTGACTTCCTTAAGGGCACGTCAGTTGCTACCTGCTGGCGCTATAATCAAACCAGCAACCTACTGATTACAAGCCTGACTCCTTAACTAGACCACAACTGCCCCAATTGTGGTTTGAGAGATGTGTCACTTTCAAAACACATTTTCTAGTTTATCACGATAGAGATTATCCCTGAAGTATAGTCTAAATGTTACTTGATATATGTTACATATATCAAGTGTTATTGTTAATTATTCCTTATATTATTATTTTAACTTTCAAATGTTTTGAGCTCATTTATTTGTAGTGTCTTTTCCGTGACTCTTCAGAGGTGGCAAGGAAACTCCTCAGTTACACACACTTATGAAAAGCAGCCCAGCTTAACCAAGGCCGGCCTCCTGCTGGAGATTTCTTCAGTTTGCTTTTTTCCACTAGCAACAGGATCAGCCGTAAATACTCTCTTCCCAGGAGTGTGGGTAGCTTCTCTTTTACACAGATTCGCACACTGTCTTTAGCTCTCTCTCCCTCCTTGTGGGCCCTACAAATGGTAAAAGTCCTGTCTTAGCTATTGGTTTCTAACTCAGATCAAATGTTAGGGTTTAAAAAGCTAAGGTCTGATGTGGATGAGCAACTGCCCATAAAACACTTTAATCCTTAATGCTTTAATGTATTTAATTTCACACTCTCTGATGCTGTTGGCCCTTTTTAGGATTTCTGGTGGCGGGGGCTGGGTTAGGGTCTAGGACAGAGGACTTATGGTCTAGGACTAAAGCCCTTCCAATGAAAAAATAAAGGACAAGCATGCACCTCTAAAGTTGAGCACTTCATAGAACTGTGTCTAGAGCAACAAATCCACTGTTTGGATGCCTGTATGTAAATTGGAGCAGAGGCTTTTAAAGAGCAGATAGCAATGATATCCTTAACCCTGCATGAAAGATCCTAGCAAATTCCACTGTATGTGTGTTACTATGAAGCTTTATGAAGTTGAAGACTTATATAAGTTGTGCCTTTATTAGATGAGGATCTTCACAGGCGGATGGGATATTGGATGCAATAATTCCCTGCTAGGAGAGCAGCCTCTTTTATATCAACCTTTAATATCCAATTTATGGGCAAAAGAACCTCAGCCAACTGAGCTCTACTAAAGTTAAAATGCAAAGTCTTCAGCATGAGATGGAATTAGGGCCAACTTTTGAGGCTGAAAAAATATGAAACTATTTTTTTCCTTATTTTCCCCTCAGCTCCATTCATATGTCAGAAAGATACATTAAAAACAGCCAACACAATCTGACATTACGAACTGGTTGCAGTTCTTGTTCAGTTAAAGGCTTATAAAGGTGTTTTTTAAATGCACAAGATCACAGTTTTGTGAACGGTGATGTTAGCATTGATAAACTACCTTGTAATCTGAGTAGGACATTTGCTTTAAAGTAAAATAAAATTGTGCTCTTCTTTTTCCAGACCTGCATCAATTTAGACAAATCCTTTAAAGGCATTGTATTCAAGTGCTTTAGTCAACTTCATCTTTCCTTAGTTTCCTTAGTTTGCTTAGTTCATCTGAGTGGTTTGTTTCATGAACACACACACGTCACTTTCCACTCTCTTTTGCTGTCTATTTTCCCCTTTAACCCTGATACAGTCAGTGCCAGGGGGATGTATTTTCTTATAACAAAGGCTTAGCTGCTCCCTGGTAAACAAGAATATATGGTGATTTATACACCTGGCAACAAGGATTGTGTTGCCCTTCTGGTTTAAGCATCTTATACATTGATAAACTCACAGAGGATTTCTGACTCTGTGGCTACTGAAGCCCAAAGTGCTGACCCACCCAAGCTGTCTTTTGTCTTATTAAGCAGGCAAAACCAATCTAACAAACACAAATGCTGGTTCTGGCATTTAAAATGCTATTTAAGTTTAAATATGGTTTCTCTTTTTCAATTGCTATGATTAATGCAAAAACACCACTGAGAAAAGCACAGGATCTTTCTAAAAGAACAAAAAACTTTACGGTGAAGTATCATGAAAATGATGATGTCACAAACACAGCCAACACAAAAGCTTTAGATGCAGTGCTTATTATTTTCATTTTTCCTTAACAGAGAGATTAATAAGAGTGTGCAAAATCATAAACCAATCCTCATCTTATTATGGGAGCATTTTACATGATGGCTTCATGGTCAGGAAAATGGAATGAAATAGTGAGCCTGTCAACAGGGATCCATAATGACTGAACTGTTGGACTTTCACCTTAATATAATTATAAATAAAATGCTCCGTAATCAATAGCTAATACTTTGAGTTAAATTCAATTACCGGTCTGTGTTATTTTTGGAATAAATTATGCAGAAATCAACAAAATAATGAATAATTAATAATTAATCAAATGGAATAACGCACTAACAATCTTATATTTCAATGAAATATCTAACCATTCTATATGCAAAAAAATGTATATGCAGATACTAAAGTATAAGTTTCTTAGATTTAAAATCACAATATGTACAATTTTTTATTAAATTTTTTAAACAACACATGCACAGTGTATGTATTGTTTATTTGTCACAAAAATCACAATTTTAAATAGTCTGCCATCTCTTGTCACGTGTCACGTCAATGATGTAATATCTGTGTTATTGTAGATTTACGCTTGTACTGCCGTTGAAACCAGGGCAACATAGTGACTGAACAAAGTGACTCTATCTGGTAGTAGTTAGCGTCTAGAATGCCACTGTGATGTTGTGTTGCACAGTCAACATGGATCACAATTATTCATTAACATAACTTTGAACTAGTGATGGGTCGTTCTTGAACGATTTGTTCATTTTGAATGAATCATAAATGTGACTCGAGAAGAATGGGTCGTATCAGGGAGTGATTGCGCAACACCCTACAGATTCTGTTAGTTCACCTGTTTCGGGTCTTTGGGTTTTTTGAGTCGTTCGTTCAACACGTGACAGCCCCTAAGTTTAACCTATGCAGCTTGAGCCGGAAACAGAATTGATTAGTTCATTTTAAGAGTTTCGAGTTGTTCGTTCATCACGTGACAGCCCTGACTAATCAATTCTCTTTCCGTCTCGAAAAAAGATTTTCGTTTATTTTGCTGAACGAGACTCAAAGATCTGAGTCAGTAAAATGACCCGAACCTCCCATCACTAGTTTGAACTGAATTAAAATAACAAGTTAAATTTAATTACCCAAGAAGAAGCTTAGGCAACAGGAGAAATTAAATGTGGTTCAATATTATTTCATTAAAGGGAAATAAATTCATGTGGTCTACTTAACAGTTATAAAACTTTATTTCATTATCCCATCCATGAACATGATTGTTAGTCCTGTTGGATTGATTTTCATCAGCAGTAGAGATAATGAATGAATGCTGAATGCTTTGAATGAATGCTGTCACAGCATCATCAAGCTGCAGCCTCTTGTTATTGTTTGAGTTTTTAGTAGCAAATGTACACATTCCACCCTTTAAAGGTGGAAAAAATCAGCTATAAATAGTTAAAATAGATTCTCTGATTCTATTATAATTTCTCATATTTAGATATTTTTACTAGAAAAAATTATACTAATAAAACAATGTTTTTAAAGCACAATTATTACTACCTGACAGGAAAATTAAATTAGTTTAAATGTTCATTAAAAAGCAAGTCTTCTTCAAATTTTTTTTGCAAAAAGAGATTCCTTTATGTCTACTATTTTAGATTTAAAATCTGAATCAATACAGACCGTAATTACAAACTCCAAACAGTGATTCGTGTCTTTTTTGGATGTATATTAAGAATATAGGAGTAGTTGCAACATGCAACATTTTAGACCCATAACAGGGCCTGGCTGTTACATTTATTGTTGCAGGCCCATCTTTAAATGTTTCTGGAGCTTTATTGTGTAGTATTTAATGAACACATTCACAGCTGCTTTAAAACAGACCACTGCTGTGTGCAGTCACCTTGTACCCCCTGTGACCTCTACCTGCACTGCAGTGTAGAGAGTCAGGAGCAAAAAAAATGGGGGTGGGGTGGGCAAGGGCATTGCTGGGGCGCTGTTAATTCTTCCATATCTAAGCCTCTTTGCTGAGGCTCTCTTTGTCTTCAAAGTTCAAGTCATTAAGGACTAATCCTATCACTCCACCAAATCTGAAGTTGTGGAGTCCAGCTTTCCCTAAAATGGCCTTTGTATGGGCCAAATAGACACGGTTAACTTTTAGTCAAGAGCATCCCAGAGTGCACTTCTCATCTCTTATGTGCACTCAATCCTCCTCAAAACTTTAATGGAGTGCTGCTTATGATTTGGGCCCCTTACCTTCCTATTCTTCCCCCTTAATGTTTACTGCACAGGCCTCACAAGAAAAAAATGGTCTAGCTCTGATGAAAAAGTAGCCAGGTTTGTTTTGTAGCATGCATGATTGTAAATATGCAGCAACATGTCATCTGCCGGTGTGGGTTTCTGTCTCAGCTCAGTTTGAGGATGGCTGTTTCTAAACAGACTTTAAAGCATAGTTGTCTGGTGTATGAAACCGTTAAGAGAGCATTGCTTAAATAGTTTAAACATTTGATTCTTGAGAGCACTGGAGGGAAATGTTTACAAAAATGTCTTTCTGGAGCTTGTTAGCCAGGCTGTGGTGGAGAGAGCTGGGTCTGCTCTGGTGAGCTGGACTGCTTTTGGCAGTTATGTGGACTACTTGAGTAGATGTGGCTTAATTAAGCTCAGCCAGGACTTGTAAACATGTTAAGGTGGCCTGTGCAAGTTGAGGCAGGAATGGATGGTAATAAAATGATCCGGGAAAATACTGGTAGGATGGTAAGAATTTTTTGAACTTTACTATTACAGCTGTTGCATTGTAATACATTGAATATGTATGTGTACTTGTTTCAGTATATTTGCAAGGGTCACAGCTGTCCTCATAAATGTACAGTGAAATGTTGATAAAAAGATGTCAAGAACAGGTCTGGATAATATAAATTTAATATTATATATATTTTAATAAAATTAAAACATTCTGCTTTATATTCTCTTGTTCTGCTATTTTCTGCTTTTTAACCATTATCACATTCTGCTTTCCTTTGCTGCGTAAAACCAGCTATGGATGTTAAACCAGTTACAATTAGTTATAATAACACCTAAGTATGAATAAACCAATTACAACACAGTATTTAAAAATGCATGAAAGACATTTTCAGTAGGGAAATGTTACTATGTCAACACTACTGTCATTTTAATATAAAACCAAATATAAAAAAACAGTAAAAGACACATGCAAAACTTAAATTTCTACAATTTGAATGAATTGCGGAAACCTGTGGATAAAATTAAAAGTTCACTTTTTGCATTCATTTCATTTAACCACAACATGAATCAGTGGTGTTTTCTCAAAATACCCACAATATAAACAATAAATAAATCTTTGCTAATGCACATAATATTCTGCAGATCAGATGTATTTATGCAGTTACATATTATGCAGTACAGTTAAATAAATTCATTTCCAAACCTCACCAAACATTAGCATGTACTAATGTGATCACACAAGCATGTGTGTTCCCATATCTCATATACACATACCCATTCTAGATGATAAAGGCTCTTCTCTGTCTTTCTGCTTTTATTGTAATCGGAGAAGCAAATGAAAGCCATATGTTGTTTAAGCGTAATTATGGTGCTACAAAGCAACAGAACAACAGCAGTGTAGATTTACCATAAATGCAGGTACGAGTCTTTATCAAGGGATCTCATGTTGCAGGGATGATGGTCTGGGAACTATGATCCTGCCCATGGAGACAGAAATGTTTCTCACTTTGGCTCCACAGCCCCCACCCACACCAGGCAGCGTGCCAATGCCGAAAGGTCAGGGGTCAGTCTCTAAAATGTTTATGCTTCATCCCTTGATTTTGAACTGCCCTCTCTATTTTGGTTGGAGCCCCAAATTTCAAAATGACTTTAAATGTGTATTTTTGTTGTCACAGGCTAGAACTAGAGATTTCTTGGGTGTGTTTATGAGCACTGTCTCCGATGGTCAAGATCAACCGTGACTTATGTCGTAATGAATCTGGAAGTTATGGCTGCACCACATTATCTGGCATTACTGGGGAAACCCCTGAACATAAGGAGGTTGTATTTGATCAATATAAAATCAACCCTGATCTGCAGGTTAAACTTTACTTTTGTATATGTAGCAATAACTTAGAACTTCAATAATTAGAACTTTAGATTTTTGTGAAACAAATATTAATAACTCCATGAGACATCAGTTTCTTTAAAAAATAACAACCATAAGAGCCACTCACATAAACAAAAAAATTATTATTTGTTAATAATAATTGTTATTTTTGTTAATAAAAAATGTTATTTTTAGGGCAGATTGTGAGATTTTTGACAAAACATTTTTTAATAAATAAATATCATGTAGATATCGACAGTCACTAGCTACTAACACAGCCTATCAAACCTGCTTGTAAAGCAACACAGTCACTATGAGCGTGTTGTTATCTCTCAGCGACAGAAGCTAAATCAGTGCAGCTTACCATCCCAATATAAATCAGCAGCATAAAATAAGCAGTGGCTAAATCAGTCAGAGACAGAGAGGCTTTTGTTGCAGCATGCAGATTAATATTAAACGTGTACCATTGTTCAGAGTTATGTCAGCAGCGGCCGTAATGATATCTTAAATTAATGAAGTGATGAAAGTGGTGAGGGAGAGGCCTGTGATTTACAGGATTGCTTTTAGCTGATGCACACTACCATCACTGGAGATAAATCAGCAGCAGGGAGCCGTGGGGGAAAATGAATGGATCTGCACAAAGCTTTACAGTTCAATTAGTAAAGGCGCAAGGACGCTGGCATAGTGTAATTCTCCCGGCCAGGTGTTAAAATGAAAGCAGAACAAAATTAAAGAATGTATTTTTTGATGATTAGAAGACATCTTAGGTCTTTGCTTGGGTTAACATCTGGGTGTGGCTTGTTTGAAATTGGATGTTCTCTGAACAGCATTTTTTATTATAGTAATAAAAAATGTCAAGGTTATATAATTTAAAATAAAATGTGTAATTACTGTGTAAATAAATAAGGGCTTTATCAAACACTCCCCCAAATTGCTATTGGTCAGGCAAATCGTTTAAAATTTACTCCATTGGTTGAACCAATATTGTCACATAGGACCGGTTGAGATATTTAAGATAAGCAATGTTTTGAAACATTGTTTACATTTTGTAAAGGGAATTAACATACAAATGGCTTAATTATAATTGATTGCACTGGGATTCTGGGATGGCAGGTATTTTAAAATACAAATATACACTCATCATCTCTGAAGGTACAAGGTGTGTATCCTCACACACAACAGACACACACACCATTTAAGAAAACAGATAATCTCAGTTCGCCTTGATTCTTGCCAACTCAAGATGGTTCCCGAGTAAACCAGAATGACCTTCATTTGCCCTGACCTTCCTTTTACTGTGCTTAAAAGGTTGGCTTGAGTAACTGGTATGGTAACTGATGCCACTTTTTCAGAAAATCAGTAATTAAATTCAGGGCATACATGGACCGCTGGCCTGCATCTGAACTGGAGTTTTGTTTTCCATCCCCATCCCCCTGAAAGTGGCCCCATTTCAGATTATTTACGCCATGTCAAATCATATAAATTAAAGTCAGAAGTTCGGACACACCTACTCATTCTTAATTATTGCTGTTTTACATGTAACTATAGGAGTTATTAAAACATGTAGGTATAGCAATTATGTTATCACCAAAAGTGTTTAATTAAAACCATTAAAAAACGTTAAGTAGTAAGCTTTGCAGTCTTTGTTTTTGCATTCTTTTACAAATTTTTTTGTCAATCAATTAAATTGATTAGGTGCATCCTGGATGTATTTATAGTAAATCACTTTTAAAGAAGTTCCGAGGTGTGCGAGACACATGTTGCCTAGTGGTTTTCCTTCACCATCTAATCCAACATATATATTTAAAAATCAGAAGTAAAATGTAACTTTTTATTAATTTAATAAATTCATATGTGGACACAATTTATAGTTGTCTTCAAAATGAAATCCTTTAGATTACAAGATTTTAAAGATCATGAGAAGCATTTGCTTTGTCCAAACTTGTAGTGTACAGTGTACAAGTAAATCTGTCTTGATATGTAGTTTGTTATGTGATTATGTGACAATTATGTATTTGCTGGGTCTTGATATAACATCAATTGTCAGGTGTCTGTTCACTTTGCATGTTTATATATGGTGTTATGGTGATATTACTGTGTTCTAGTTATCACCTTAGTTGTTGTTTTATTTCTTGCTGAATTGAGCTGTTAACTCATTTAATAGGGTGCCGCATTTGACAGTGGTGTAAACGTCCCTCTGCTCCAGCACCATGGTGTAAAAGCACATTCCCTGTTGCCTAGCTTAGCACTCGTGTTCCCATACCATTTGTTCACAGATGTAATCCTGCCTTCCCATGGCATGAGAAGTTAGGAATTCCTTTGCTGGTTTAACGTGTTTGTGTGAGTTGTTTTGATTCTGTTATTAAATCAGGTCTCTCTTGTAATTTCCCCCATTCCAAACAGTAAGGGATAGTTTCTGCAATGAAAACATTTAATTTTCTACTATTTGATTTATTGTTATATATATTTTATATAACAAATATAACAAATAAAAAAAAATCTATAAAGCTGATTTCAGATCAGTACACAAATGGGCAAGTTTTGCCTTGAAGCACCTCTCTCTCTCTCTCTCTCTCTCTCTCTGGTATAAGTTTCCTTTAGGGACTAGACAAGACCCACAGCGTAAGACCCCATTCAGTCTATTGTTTATCGAGAGCGTCTACAATCAAAGTGTAGTGTTTGGGTCAGGAGCCTCAGTGATTGTGGCCTACCCTAGGGCAAGAGCACAGCCCCTAGGGACACAAGATTACCAACCTTCTTTACACTGCATGCCTATGAGGTCTTGCCTGGGGACTTGAGGGCTTCAAAGAGCTAATGAGCAACTCCAAAAATATTTTCTTGATTGAGTGCGCAGTTGACTTGAAGGTTTCTTATTTTGATCCGCAGGTGATATCTTCTGTATAACTTCTGTATAATAAAAAATAATTTCTACAATATATGCTCACACATGTACTGCATTACCTGAGATGGTATCAGTGGGGCTGAATGTTCCATAATTACATTATGTAAAACCACTTCTCTAAACATGAGAAGGAGGGCATAATGATGCTCCAGTCCTCATGGATGCTTCTGACATTGAGATGCTCTCTCAGTGTGTACAGGCAGAGTGCTGAAGGGCTCATTAGGGTGTGCTGGCACGCTGAGGCCAGACCTGGCCCTCCCTGCATCCTTGCAGGAATATATGGCTTTACACATCCTCCCAAAAAGCACTCTTTTGGTCCATTGCTGTCTCCAGCCTCCGCGTCTCACCCCCACCCCATTTTTCCTCTTCTCTCTTTCTCTCAAAGGTGCTGATCAATTCACAGCCTCCTTCTGAGGTGTGAGACTCGTCCCTGCACCTTGTGATTGGCTCGGGCGTCACAAACCCTCTGCCGTTCTCTCTTGTTCGCTTTCTCCCCCTCTCGCTATCTCTTATCCAGGGCAACGGCCTTCTCTTTTCACCTCCGGCACTCCATACATCGCAAAATCGTCCAGGCTTCGGTCAAATGGAATCACACTAATCAAACTCCCCCCACCCTGCCTTTCTCTCCCACTTTCTCCTCCTCTCTCGTGGCTCTGAACCCATTAGCGCACCTGAAATAATAACTCAAGTGACAAATGTTTTGGCACTTATAGCTGATAGACCAAGAGAAAGGGTGGGGGAGCACACACCACACTCTCAGAGATTCAGACAGTGTTTTCCAATCCCAACTGCGTCAAAACAGAAAACTGACAGTGACAAGTGAGGAATTATACTACAGTGGGTGAAAATTCTAAAGCTTGATGTTAATAGACAATAAACACAGGTCTGAGTTTGGTCAGCATTTGCTTATTCTTTTAATCACAAGGTTTAGACATTTACAGTGAATTCAGTTTCATTAATCACATCTAGTTCATTTAGTAACAGTTTTAACAGGGTTCTTCTAAATGCAAGACGTTGATTTCACACACACATGCTCCTTTGCTCACTGGCAATCCATTGTACTGGCATTGCAGTGTGTCATGCAGTAAAATCCAATAATGAACGCTACTAAATACAATTAATCTGCTTTAGCCACCAAACCTAAAGGGAAAACGATAGGTTTGACCAGCGTCAAATCTGTTGGGGATTATTAACGCTGCTTGTTTTTCTTCGCGTGATGGATAAACGTCATAAATATGGATAAACCTTTTAGGAAAAGCTTTTAGCACTTACATTCTCAATTGATTTCGTTTAATATTCCTACCGCATTTAGGAATTAAACCAAAAAAAAGCCAAACGTTTTTTAATTTTTAATAAAACAACACCAAGGTACTATTTGTCTTATAATCTTTTACTAACGATGACAAACCAAAATAGAATAAAGCCGTTTAAAAGATTAAATATTTATTTTTGTACAAACATAATTATATAAGTGTAATAATTAAATAAATGTTGCTGGTTATTGAACTTTTAAAACATTTAAAATGTCCGTTGTTATATTTTGAAGTGTTTGCGGCTCTCATTAAGAAATAAGGACTGAAACTTCTGTATGTATCCAGTAGAAGGCGCACATGATCAAGCATACAGGTCACCGAAAAGACTGCATATGAAAATATGTTTTTCTTTTGAACTTTCTCGAGTAGTTTACATTATTGCGATTGCAATAGGTATTTAGTTACTAAGATTAAATACTTACTTTCAATTTTCTATTGTTACAAATTAAATACATTTAAAACAAAATCAAATAATAGCAAACGTTACGTAAACACAAAAGGAAACGATACAACATTGTATGTATACAGCGTTGTATTTTAAAAGGGAACTAGTAATGTTGAAAAATAGTTTTATCAACCGTAATAGGAACAATTAACTGTTCATTATCAAAAAAGCGCGTTTTGGCAACATTTGAAATTAATAATAAATTACTACATAAATTCAGTATTTAAAACTGTAACTGAAAAACCAATACGTATATATCAACTATTTTTGTCTTCTGGCTATTTGTAATCTGAAATTTATGCACTTAATCCAAAATGCCCCAAATCACGTTATAATATTATAGTTTATGTGTGAACTTTTGATGCGTTCATCGTTGCCGAATCAATGATTTCATATTCATGAAGACTTTATCTTTGAACTTTATTTTAAACTATCCGATAGCCTAAAGCGGCTATATTGTGCGCTTACATAAGGAAATGTACATTTTTGAATATTTAAACATTGCGCTACATTCGACAAACCTTTTAATCGTGTTGTAAGAGTGTTATATCCACGCGGTATCAAGATCAAGATAAAGTTAATAGCCTGTGTTACACCAATGCGTCTTACCCTTTCCCGATAGTCTTGTAACTTTAAGGCAGTTGTTAGTGGTGGAGAAGGCAGGATTCAATACTGACTGGCCCCTGGTCGTTTGTTGCGGGGATTTGAAGGGTGACCTCCGTTTGACTTCTGACCACAGCGGCGTGTTTCTTTCAATATCGACTTTGGTAGAAACATATTTCAATAAATAACAAGTGTTGAGGCAGGATGGTAACGGTAACATTGTTTACTTTAGGCGCTTAATTGTCGAGACAAAAAAACTAAAAGAAATTACTGTTGGCTATCGTTTGCTTATATATTAACAGTAGTAATATATAGCCACACACTAACTTATTTAACAGTATTGCGCAGTTCTACAAAATGATGCCCGTGATGCAAGCAAATGTTAACACTTAAATATGTTATTGCATCTATAAAGAATGTATTTTTTTAGGTTCAGATGTCTCTCTAAACTCAATTTCTCCGAAATGATAGTATTAACTCACTGATGCGTGTTGCAGTCTGCTGACCCTCACTAAAAGGCAACCTAAAGAGTGAAAGTCCGTGCCCTCATTGGACTGTATATCGTCCTTTTATAGACGCTAATTGAAAGAACTTAATTACTTTATAATGCTATTCTGGTACTATGACAGCAGTTAAGCGTTTGGGTGAGCACGGCATTCATGTCATCCCGTTTGGTTCGCACATAATTGAGACAGCCACAAAACTAACGTTACGATTACAAACATTAATAAAATCAATGTTTTAACTTAAGAAAAATAATTACTTTGAGGTAAAATATGTTTAACAGTAACCTTTTTTAGGTTTATGTTCTAAAAGTAATACGATTTTGATTATTAAAACTTTGTAATACACAGAACTTGGAAAGAAGCAATGTAGCCTACTTACCAATACAGGCATGAACGTTTGTCTGCTGTATGGCGTTGGGTAAGTATTTTAGTTGTTGCATGCATCTCCTTTCATTTGTGTTTAAGTCCACATAGATCTCTCGCCCGTGCAGCGCGCACCATTCTTTTGCCGATCGCTTTGGGGATTTGATAATAATTTCATGTCTGTAAATGCCGCTGCGATCCTGCCGCTGCATTTCGCGGACGCCGAGGGCTGTGTGATGCTCACAGCAGCTGATAAGATACTTTTCTTAACACAAAACGTTTCAGATCGATGACAGATGTTCATCAGACCAACTTTATACACCTTGTCCCCGAGTTGACAGTATTGGCCAGAACTGTGCACTGTAAGGTTAAAAGAACTTGTTAAGCATTTGTTGTAATATGTTGTCGGGGTGTATTATGTGTTAACATTAAGAAGAGGTGTGTTTATTTAATGTTTTTTAAATAACCAGAACACAACCTACATCTTCAAATTTTCTAAGTTTGCACATCACATTTTCTGATTGGTTAACTTTAACTGACTGAAATGCCTGGAAAAGGTTTTATATACGCCTTGAAATAAAAAAATGAACCTAATGGCACGGAGAAGTTATTGTAAAGTGGTATTATCAGAAAGCCTACATAACAAAGCGTTAACAAAGCGTTAAATACATTAAGGGTTAATAAATTAATATACAGTTTGTACAAATGTACTATTTATTTTTTACAAACAGTAACGTTTGTAAAAGAATACTATAATTAAATAGTCTACATGTTGTGTATCGTGTATTTTTAAGTAAATACCGAGACAGAGAGAGGGTAGCGTAACCAAAACTTTTGTTTTTGTTTTTTTTTCCAGATTAGAGTATTTAATTCCAGCCTTTCTTCATTTATGAGCGCGTCTCAACCGATAACTGAATGATTGATCATTCTTTGAACCAATAGACAACATGATTCACTCTATCAGGCTTTCATTGGACACTGCACCAAACTCATAAGATCCTACAGTAAGTGGATGAGCCCATTCACAAACGACGGGGGTGTTTTGCTTTGAGCGCGCAGCCCGTACAGCCCCGCTGAAGTGCAGCCTGTGCTGTCTCTGACGAAAATACGTTTTGGTGAATGATGTTTATATAAATTGTGAAGTATATAAACAATATTTTATATTGTTATAGCAGTGGATAACAACAGGCAACGACGCAATGCATGTCATGTGGAAAAACTTAATTGGTTATCTTGGTTTCTGACTGTTAGAAACAGAGTTTTTAATTTCAAACACAACGATCAAAATAATAACGAGTGTTAAAAAAACGTGATGCGAAACATTACACACTCCCTTTAGAATTACACTGTTACTGTATTCACATTTGCTGATATAGTGACTGCAATGCTCAATGCATTGTTTTCATATATAAACTTACACAAGTTTATACTGTCCATGTACTGGAGGTATTATGGAGGCAGTGCCATGTTAAGAAAGCATATACAGCAAATCTTCGTCTCCGTGTTGTTACTTGAATCGCGTTAAACTGCGGTACTGTTGTGCGCTTTTGCGATCGACAAATTTCACCCCCCTGCTTTAGCAAGAACTTGAGGTAGCCCATCGCATTGTGTAAGAAGCGACCTGTTATGGCCACCACTACTTCCGGGTTTCAGCAGTCTGGTCCAGATTCAGTTGCTGAGCCGCGTTCAACACACACTCATTGTACACAAACGAGGAAAGGCAGATCGCAGCATCGATCGTGGCTCCTTTAAGAAAAACTAAGCCAGAATTATCAGCCCACCTCCTCTTGATCTCATTTAGAGGCTATTGCATAAAAAATCAACCCAGGAGCCGAGAGTGATCAAAGAAACGAGAGAGAGCTTCATTTTTGAGCGTTTGAGTAGTATTCTCGTTAGGGGTGCTAAGCAGTGAAAGCGCGCAGAGGATCATCATTCATTCAGCACTTTGACAAGCTCGCGTTTGATTGATTGACAGCCGGAGTGGCAAAAACCCATGAGATTTGTTAGTTTTGTTTAAGAGGGTATTTCCATACTGCTTTGGAAAAGGAGATTTTGCTCGATCTCTGTCGCTGTCCAGGGGAAAGAACGCGGAGGACATATCGCTGAACGCGTTTGGCTGAACTTGTGGTGAGGGACTGGCTTCATCGTTCGCTTGAAAGAAGCATTTGGATTTTTTGGCGAAAACACATCCCACATTGGAATTTGCGTGTTTATTTCTTATTCACCCTGGCCTCGTAGGGGATTTATTTTTAATTTAAGGAAGACGAGGGTGTGTGGAGGGCAATGGCGCAGAGGGTACGTATCCCGAAAAGTTTCTTCGACTCCGTATGTTGTTGAATGCAGTTGGAAATACTGAAACGTAACTGATGACAGTCTCGCAGTCAAACTTTCTCTTCTTTTGTCTGCGAGTTCAATACGTTTTCCAATTCATTTTTTCATTCCATTTTTACATCCAACTTTATATCGCTCGTTGTCACACGTCTCTGTGTAGTGTCTGACTTAGAGTTTTGTACCACAAATTCCTGTCTTAGTAAAGATACTTTCATATTTAGTTATGACACTCTTTCTTTCAAAAGTTGTACGGTGGTAAATTCACTGTTTTTTTACTACTTTACTGTACCCACCAAAATTATTAAGTTTCTTAAATGTCTTCTTAATGACATTTATTTTAAACTGGTGAATAGTTCAACTTTATTAACTTCAAAAAGATAATATTTTAACATTGTTAATAGGCAGTAAATTCGACTGACCTTTATTATTTATGTATTCGCTTAATAAAGTCTTCTTCTGCATCATTGTAAAAAAAATGGATGTGCGAGGAAACTTGTAAAGTTGACATTTACGGGTTGACTACTTTTTCTTTCCTTTTGTATTCTATAAACAATCTGAAAGTAGGTTTCATCTTAGTCCTCCGACCTCTTTATTTTGATTGTGGACTTACAAAAGCATCATGTTATTACACCTTTATATTTGTAGATTCTAGCTAAATAGTAAATTCTACATTTCCTGCTATATCATGTCGTTACAGTTTTTTAAGATACTGGTCTAAATGCTTGATTTAACAGGTGGAAAATCCAAAATTGTTTTTAATTTCACTAAAGTCATTGCTTCTACTTATGTATATATATTAAATAGTGGATAAAGCACAATTGCATCAGTACATGCTAATATGACATTTGTTACAACTTGAGTTGAACTTGTAAAAATAAAGATGCAATAAATTGTGGCACACCAGAATACATGACACTGTAGTCGCGTGATATTTTTTGTGATGATCTCAGTAAAGCTGTAGCTCAGTGTTCCATGTGTATGTGCCAGACGCTGTATTCAGTCTCTGTGCTTCAGTGTTTTTTTTAGTATATTATACTTTTTTTCTGATAATGAGCGCAAACGCGCGTTATGTTTAAGAGTTCGCATTCAAAACTGTTAGAATTGTCTCGCAGCACTACGGTTGTTTTTATTTTTGGAAATAACATTTTAGCCGAAGGACAACCTTTATTACTTAAACCCCGGGTGTAGCAATCATTTGTATTTTATTCTGTGCAGGCTATTTGTTTTGTGTTCTGTATGAGATAAAAGTGACAACATGGAAATGTTGCCCTTCGTGTGTGTGCAGTACGAAGATATACCCCACTATGGGATGGACGGAGTAGGAATCCCGGGCACGATGTACGGGGACCCGCACGCCAGATCCATGCAGGCTGTTCACCTGAATCACGGGCCCCAGCTCCACTCTCACCAGTACCCGCACACAGCTCATACCAACGCCATGCCGCCCAGCATGGGCTCATCCGTCAATGACGCCCTAAAAAGAGATAAAGACGCCATTTACGGGTAAGTGTAGCTAGCCAAAACCTATTTCTTACAACGCATTATTTGACCCGCAGTGAAAATAGCTTTAAAACATGCTGAAAAGTTTAACTTCAGAGGGATGTTTTTTCTTTTATTTCTTAATATATAAATATTTTTTTATTCATCCTCATTATTCGTTTCATTTTTTAACGTGTTTCGCCGTTTGTTTCAGCCCTTAAAAGATAGTATTTTTTATTTTGTTAAATATATAACAATAATATAATTTAGAATTTATTTACATTTATGCAATGGTTTTAAATGCTTTAACAAAAGATATTTGTTTGGTAAAATACTCTGTGTACAATTGCGCAAAATAACACAGCTATTATTACAGTAGTAATAAATACTGTAAAACTTTTTAATAGCCATAGAAGTTTTGTTCTGTGTGTGTGTTTTGCTCATAGAATATGAAAATATATCTGTGTGCGTTAGTTTCATATTTTTCGGAGTTGCTACTAAACTTCCTAGCATACAAAGGCTACTGAATCCAATCTAAATCTCTAAGTATAAAACGGTGTATATAAACGATGTCGCCGAGAAAAACAGCTAACAAGCTATAGAACGTACGTGAACATTCATTATGAATTAGATAACTCCCTAAACATTTACACGAGAGATAGATAGACCTTGATTAAATTGCATACTTGTCCTAGACTCAACATGAGCATTTCTTAGGTATTTGTAGACCACTGTTTATATTGACCGTTTTGTTTAATAGAAGTCCAGTTTGACGACACAATATACGCACCACTAAACAAGACATTAAAATGCATTCTACAAAATAATCGGAATTAAAGTATGTAAATACTTTAATCATATTATTGTACCCAAGTGTTATGGTTTTGCCGCATTAAGTAATTTTCTTACTCAAATATAAATTTCTTAATACAAATAGTAATGTTAAAATGCGCGAGTAACAGACCATTTGTCTCGAGAAGATGCTGTGAACGCTTTCAAGAGCACTTCAAGATGTTGTTACGTGTTAATCCAAAAACTTCTCACTTACTGTTGATTGTGCTTTTATTCTAGGCATCCCCTGTTCCCACTTCTAGCACTGATTTTTGAGAAATGTGAATTAGCCACTTGCACACCTAGAGAGCCCGGTGTGGCTGGAGGCGATGTGTGTTCTTCAGAGTCTTTCAATGAAGATATAGCAGTGTTTGCAAAACAGGTCAGACATTTTTGTTCCATTGATTTTTTGCATTGTTTTACTGCTGCATAGTTGTGTGTTGTTGTAACTTTATATTGTAATAAATGCATAGGCTAATGCATGCTTTATATTGTGCTTTAAATGACTTGTTTTGTCCACAATTTAAATTATTTACATTCATATTGTCTCAGATACGGGCAGAAAAGCCGTTATTTTCTTCAAATCCTGAACTGGATAATTTGGTGAGTGTTTTGCATGAAGAAGTTGTAATTAGTTAGAGATGTCATTGCTGTCATTTAGAACTTCAAAAACATGTTGCGCAGATTGTTTGATTTCTTGAAAGCAGTGCTTGTCTTTTTTCCCTTCTTTGGTAGGGTTGTTTTTTAATGCAAATGATTGGTTAGCGTTAATATACTTTATTTTGACGTATCATTCCTTTACAGAGTCTTAGTTCTTAGTATTAAAATTGCGTACATATATCTCACTCGTTAGAAACGTTGGCTGAAGTTACAATTCTTTCATAAACTATGTCTTAATTGGAATGCTTGTGTAGATCGTGACTGCAAGTCATAAATGATACTAAATGTCAATGACTTTATCGACAATGAATTTGTTTGCAATTGTTCTTCGCTGGTTTGTATCTCTGCATTCATTAATTGTTTTTATTTATTTGTGAATTTGTCTCAGATGATACAAGCCATTCAAGTTTTACGGTTTCATCTTTTGGAGCTCGAAAAGGTAATCCGTGTTCACCTCAACTGCTCGCTTCCCCTTTCAAACCCGCGGGCCTCATCTACATAAATATATTTTCCTAGTCTTTTGTAATTAGTGTCAAAATCAATCATGCTGCCTATTTCTCCTTTGAGTTTAATTACAATGCAACCTGCTAAGACGGGCACAGCTAATTCCTCATAAGTTTTTGGTGTTTCTCTGCTTTGCTTATTGCCATGTAATTTAATTGAGTTGTTTTTTATCTTTTATATGCTATTGGCAGTCGATTGTTGTCGTTTAAATTTGGTCGACCACATTTATGGCACAGTTTATGATCTGTTATCAGCAGTACACTTTAAAGGAATTTTATCAACACCTGTTTCCATGACTAGGGAGGACCTATCAAGTGATTTATCGCCAAACCATATAGCTTTACAGTTTTGAATACTCATAACAACCATTGGCTCCAGGTCTCCGGTATTTGCATGAGCCTCTAGGGTTAGAAGTGCTGAGATAATACTCGATAGTTGGAGGATTCAACCATAAATGCAGATGTTTGCCCCACACCACTGAATGTCATCCACTGGACTGAGAGGCCATTTTATTCACTTGTAAAGAGGTGATAATGAAATAACTAGACGAAATTAAACAGTTTACCTTAAATGTAAGTCAAGCAGGTCATCTCTCTAATGGCCACATCCCCGGGAGCAGATGAATTTAACACGGGTGTTGAATACGGTGTAGTCCGTGAGTCGTCTTGTCAGTGTCAATTTTCTGCGATATCTCTATTTTGACAGAGAAAAGTTATTGCACATTCTAGATGCGTTTGATAGCTATCAGAGAATGCCATTGGGAGAGGTTTTCCATGTCAATAGCAATTCTGTATGCACTTGTCATCTCGCTGTAATGACCCATTGTGATTATTTTTCCCCGCTTGCCTTTGCATCTATAGGTACACGAACTTTGTGACAATTTCTGTCATCGGTACATCAGCTGTTTGAAGGGCAAGATGCCCATCGACTTGGTTATAGACGACAGAGAAGGAGGGTCAAAATCAGACAGTGAAGAAATTACAAGATCATCGGGGCCCCTTGATCAGGTACGTGAAGGAGTCTATTTCTTTTCTGCCCATTCAGATAGTCTTTTGGGTCACTTCCTCTACCTCGCTGTTATTTGCATACGATTAACGTTTTTAAATTCTTTCGGATTGAAAATTTTTGAATAATGTGGCCCATTATTGCTTCATTAAGGTTTGATCCCGGAACTGACCCGAGGAGATTAGCTCGTGAGAGCATTGCCATAAACTTGACCTGTTTCTTGTCGATTTTAATTTAGCCCTTTCCCTCTTCTTTTCTTTAGCCTGCCATTTTAATCAACGAAATGGTTAGGTTATCGGTGAATGGAGATATATCCACAGTAGAGATTTTGGAGGTTTGGTGCTGTTGTTCACACTTCATTAGTTACCTTGTCAGTGTTTTATCCCGACAGGGGCGCATTGCTCACGCTCAACATTCTTCTCAAAAGGTTTTGAATAGCAAAAGCAGCACGCGCTCGTGTTTATGTTGCACTGTACTGTACTGTCTTCTCCGTACGTTTATATATATAATGAAAATGCATTTGTTGTGACAATGTGGCGTTTTAATTTTGCGGCACAGTGCTCTTTTATTTTAAGTCATTTTGGAACCAATTGCTTATTAAGAGAATTGGTAGGTTCGCCGCTATTAGGCAACATCATTTAAAGCCGTCATCTTCCACATGGCTGAGTGATCGAAAGAACATTGACCAATTATAGCTTTCCAATGAATGCGACTGTCAACAGCGTTTATATGAGGAAAGAAATTTCTGTTTCATTCATTACCAAACAGAGACTCCAATAAAAGGACATTTGACGGCCTCTGCAGTCTTTTCTATCTCGGCTGTATTAATGGTTATGTTAATGAGCGGATCTGCACTAAATGATACGCCTATTTCAAATACAGCCGAATGTCAGTTGTGGTTATAACTTTAACAAAACTCTGTCAGAGGCCACTTCTCATGTTTTTTGAAAAGATGAATTCTTGAACATAGACGAATTAAAGCAATTGAAATATACGAGGCTTATATAAGCACCCATGGCATATGCAGGTATATAGCTTGGATAGCAACAATTTATTCTTTGCTCCAGGGCACAAATGCAGATCTTTAATTGATTTTACCTTGTGTACCTTGAATTCACTGTAAGTCGCTTTGGATAAAAGCGTCTGCCAAATGATTAAATGTAAATGTAAATAAGTTTTTTTCTTGGTGACGCCTTACGCCTAAATATTGGGCTGGTAGCCTATTAGGTGTTCATAAAAAGCCTGATTCCCCAAAGAGAGCTGAACAACTTTTCAACAGTTTCAGCAGTTCAACAGAACCGTACTTATTTAATAGGTAACAAGAGGACAGACTTCAAAAGTTATTTGTTTAATAATATAACTGGATGCACAGTGTGCGGTTTCGAGATGACAACTAAACATATTTAGCCAGTTAGCTCCACTATGCACTTAGATTCAGGGTGCATAGTGCACAATTCTATATGTATTTTACATCTCATATTTTGTGTGACTACAGTTCTGTGCTCGCTAGTCAGTGACAGCCCTAACGAATTTGCGACGCTCGTGCATTATCTCGTTCCATATGTATTTTTAATATATGCCCTCGGGCATAAAGTTGAATTGGACTAGAAAAAAACTCCTTTGTGCAATTTCTCTACAATGTTAACAAGAGAGGGAAAGCGGTTCATTTATGCAGAGGCCAATTTATTCCAGCAAGAATACTGTAGCTCAAAAAAATCAGGCATAGAATGTATTAAACTCGTTGGTCCAGCGCTGTGCGGTGCTTTCGTTCTACGTGCACCCAAGCATCGTATCAATAATGTCTCAACTCCAGCTTTGCATTGTTTTGCAAGGATAGAAAGCTGAAAAAGAGGGGCAGAGCTCAGGGGTGAAAAAGTCAAATCCCCCCCCCCTCCTCTCTTTGGTGAATGCGGCCCAGCCAGTTGTTCTCCTCGTACTGAGCCGATAAACACAAGACCACATAAGCCTCAGGTGGCATATGAGCGGAAGGACTAGTTAGCAACTAGTTAACTCTTTCTTTGAGGTTTTTCGAATTGTGGACAATTCGTTAAGTCTTACAAAGTTTGAAAAAAGCTAATATTACATCTTATGCATGTTTCATGCTACTTTAATATATACACATACCTAATTTCGGTGGTGTTCTAATTTGTTTTGCTTTTGGCTGGCTTTTGGTAACTTGTTCATGACGTATTTGCTTTGGAAGGCGAAGTAAAGACTCTTAAGACATTTCCATGCGATGCAGCGTTTGCACAGTTGTCTTTAATTGCAGTGAGGCACTGCCATTTGCTAATGAACTCAACGCCGTGAAAACCTCTGCAGCGCTCAAGACTTCACTACTCGAGGGCTCTAGTTTATTCCGTACGCCCGAAGAGGGGTTGAAATAATTGAAATGCTGAATAGTTTCTCTGTTTGCAGTTCCTGTTTTGTTGAGGGCCAATTTAAAAACTAGGGGTGTTATTACAGACCAAGTGCTGTTATTGATGTATTGTACAGAGGCCACCCATGCAGAAGTTGCACTAGTTTTGTGCTTGGTATTTTTTCTTTAATTTGTGATCCAAATGTAATTTTCAAGTTTCATATGCTCTGCCTTCAGTGAATGTGGATTTATAGGCATTTTTTATAGCCTTGCATAAATAATTTTACTGTTTCTCTGTCATGAGAGATTATTTAGGGTGGTATCACTTGTGCTCAAGCAAACATTTTTTGCTACTAGAAACGAACTTCCAGAAGAATTAAATTTAGAACTGCACAATACTATTTGCTTTAATTACAATTTAATATACAGTTTCTACTTATTACAGTTTGTTTTTGTTAATGCAAACCTAATATATTATTTTGATTCATTTAGCCTTGCTTCCTCTATTTGTTTACTAGTTAGGAAAAATCATAATTATTCTTGTGCTATAATCTAGTTCTAATGAAAGCAACAAAAGTCGACTTCAAAAAGTGATTTAAATTGCAAACATATGACCAGTTTTTGTTTGTAGTGTTTGTACTAAGTAGCAGAATATTAAATAGTAGTTAGTTTGAATGTTTAATCTAGAAACTAGCAGTGATTTTATTTTGTGTATACATATCATTCTACAAGTTATGTTGTTTGCTTAGTAACATTCTCAAAATGTAGTAAAGAATTTTGATATATAATTCGCTTTTAATTCGTTTTTCATTTGTATAAAAATATGGTCATTCATATGTTACAGCTTTTAAAAAATAAGTTTTAGGATTTAACTCTGAAGTCTTTAGTCAGTGATGTGAACACTATTGTAATGAAATAAGATGTGTGATTATACTACACTGACATTAAGGGTGACCCAATGCTTCTAAAATGAGATTTCACCCACAGGCCATTTTGAAAATGTTTGCCTTCTCAGAACCAAGAACCAAGCAGTTTTTTCAGCAGTAATTCCCACTCCCCAATTTTACTCTACTTAGCTCTATAAGACATAAAGAAGAAGAAGGTATTTTGGGAGATTGGGGTGTTCTCTCTTTCTTGGTTCTGTGCATACCTTTACCTTGTAATTTCATTTAAGAAGCCCTAAACATAAAAAAAGTTTTTTAACCAGCAACAGCCACATGGTCTGTTGTCAACATAGGAATCTCAGCTTTACAAACAAGCCAAAGTAAACAAATAAACAAGTGCCCTGAACAGATTTCAAGTTTGGTCTCAATCCACTGGACAAAGCTTGATCTTGTTCCAGTGTCTTAGCAAATCTTGTTTGATGAGGCATATAAAACTTCTTTTCCTCTCTTTTCATTCATGCATTTTGTTGTGTATTTTGACAAAGCCAGTATTAAAAAGTAGTTTAATGTGATAGCGGTGGTCTGTGTTGAAAAAAGAAAAAGACAGTTACTAAAGCATTTAATTGTAGACATACTTCTTTTTAGTTTTCCCTTGTGAATGTACAGTAACCTGAAACATTTCCTTTTATTTATATAAATGAATTAGAAGCGCAATATTCTTTGCATGAGTGCTTGTATAATATGCAGGGAAAGAGAGCGTCTATCTAAAACCCAACACAATGAAAATGCAATGAATTGGAATGCCTCACCGATCATAGAAGAATCAGAATTTCCAGCAAGGAAAATCTTTTCATGGCGAATTAAGTGGTGGAGGAAGAAAATGCTAATGAAAAAAAGGAAAGACACAGATGAGGAACCCTACTCCCTGGGCTACGCACTGCAGATTTAAGAACTTTAGCTAAAGCTATGCAGAATAGAATGTGGAAAATTGAATTTACTAAACAATTAAGCATTGAATTAATCTACAACCTGCACTGGAGAGGGAGGGAAAGAGAAAAGAAGCAGAGCTGAGAAAACATGAAGGGGGAGGGGACTGAGCAAAAAAAAAAACAGACTCAATAAATCCTTGCAAGCTCATTAGAGGGACAGTGAATATATAAGTGTGTTGTTGTGTTGCAGGACAGCATTCTCTCCACCACGGCACTCATCTCTTCTCTCATCTAACAATCTGCAGTCACACCACCTCCACCCACTCCTCATTTCGGCCCACATATTTACCCTTTTGTTTATGTTCCTGTATGTTTCCCCCTGTAATTGTTTTCTGTTGGACTGTTCTGTACTTTATTTAATTTTTTCTTATTATTAATTAGCTGTTAGATCTGTGGTGGATGGGATATGGGCAGTTATAAATAGACTGTGGTGCACCCTGGAGATGTCACTCACCCTTGGCCGAGACCCTCCCCCATTCCCATGGGACTGAGCGGCAGCCTCCCACAAGCCCTGCTGCTCTTTTGTTCAATTACAGTTAATGCAATAGTTTGCTATTTTCTCGTTCTAATTATATTTTCAAGTGGGATTTGTTGTGCGTAAAAAACATCATTTTACATGTGGAGGCTCTGGGGTTCTCAGTCTCCAGGGTGCTGTACCATTCTTATTCACAAATCTCTGTATAAACAAGTTCCCTCCATTTCTTTCTCTTTCTTTTACAAAAAGAGGAGTTGTAGAAACTAGCAATTTGAGTTTTAACTGTTTGCTCCCTGGGCATGTGTTCTAGATTACCTCTTACAGCATTCTTTTGGTATGCTGCAGAATACACCATTTTTTCTTAACATTTTCTCAAACAGATCTAAAGTGGCTAGCATTATTTTGCCTCGTACGTTTTCAAAAGACTTTAAATCCATCAAAGCAATCTGGCAAGCCCCAGCCAGCATTCATTTTGTTTTTGTTTTTTTGTTGAATTTTTTGACTGTAAGAAATGTATCTTTGACATGTTTTATGGTTTGTTTGTTAAAATTTTGTATAAAAGAGAACATTATTTACATAACTAATATTTATTGCTGTCTGCCTGATTAATTCATTTTTAACACATTGGTCATCACTATGAAATTAAGGGAGCTTAAATTTTCTCGTTTTTATCTGTCTCCAACATACAGCAATAGAATATACATATGGATGGCATTAACTATGATAAAATACATAGATACATTCGAAACATAGATACATTCAGAAGTATGTGTGACTGTATGTGTGTGAATGTGTCACAGAACATGCCCACATGGAATTCATACACCAAGAATTTCACAGAAATTTCTAAGACAGATTGCTGGATTGCTCATCTTTGACAAAGTTCTGTACTTCCCTCTCCAGTGTAGCATTGTGGTTAATTTGACCATCAGATCAATTCAACACATTTTACAGTTTTTTAAATTTTGTGTAGATTTACCCCTAAGTAGTGCACAGGATCCAAGATTTCAAGAAATCCTCCAGTTTTCTTTTGGGCCTGAAAATGAGTTATAAAATCACTAATAATAGTGTTTTTACATTAGAAAAGATGATATGGCCTTCATTTTGGAGCTTATTTTCCTCCCACACTAATGTTACTTTTGTGGAGGCACCCGGTGATGAGAGGCAACATCTGTTTTGTTCTATAGTACAAGTAGGCCCTGCATGGGGCTGAGTGTGTGCAGGCCCTGGCTCTCCATTGTTCCATCCACTTCTCTTTATCCTCATGTCTGCTCCATTTGTCACATACCATCCGCCCAACAGCTGACACTTTCTAGCCCTTTATACACCTAAGCTTGATTATCAATAGGTTTTTTCTGTTTTTTTCTTCCTCCTCTTCCCAACTTCAAGTAGAACAGGCTCTTATTTGATTTCATTTTGATTCGCTAGGCCAGCGAGCTTACACACACACACACACTCACTTGCTCTGAGATATAAGAGACAGAGAGGTGACTGTCTCTGACTGTCTCTTGCCATTCTCAGAGACCTCAAGTTAAGGTCACCATACTCACACAGTCTTATTGGCTATTTATATGTTTGCTTCGGTTAATGTTTTAATTTTATATTTCTGGACTATGGATATCGTCCTCCGGGTAATGTGGAGTTTATTACTTCTAGCCTATAGTGTTTGTTACATAAAAAGTGTTTTAATTCTTTACAGTAGTTGTTTTGCTATGTTCTGTTTGTATGGTAAGAAATGGAAGCCAGCAGCCGAGTAGTGTCATTGAAATGCTTGGCGACAGGGTTTTATCCATTGCTTATGTGAGCTGTTCTGACTGTGAGGTTGTGGAGTGAGGCAAGGGCCTGCAAAACAACAAAATGAGGAACATCTGATATGGCTGGCTGTCTTTGTAACTCTTTGTAACTGCAGTGTGTGCACGTTTCTCTGTGATCTAATGCCTGATTGTGTGGTTTATTCTCTCTCCCTTTCCCTCTCTCTCTCTCTCTTGCTCACTGTGCAGACCTCATGGAACAGAGACCATGATGATACAGCTTCTACACGCTCAGGGGGCACACCAGGACCATCGAGCGGGGGACACACATCACACAGCGGTGACAACAGCAGTGAACAAGGTAAGGTATTATTATTTAGGTAATAATAAATCTTAGGTAATGTAGGTAAAGGCAAACTTACAATTGACAAGTCATTACCGCAAAATAAAAAGACTTGCTTACAGTATGTTATGTTGTATATTATGCTTAGCATATGTTACAGCTAAGGTGGCTGCTAACAGATATAACAGATTAATATATATGATATATCACTTGATCATGTGAAAAGGCACAAGAAATTAACACATCTGATTAGAAACGTGTTCAGTGTTTGTTCTGCAGATGCATATCGCTTTGACCGTTAGTAAAACCAAAGTTAAGCATGTGGATGGAGAGAGTTAAAGCAGATGTTTATGCGGTTGCTGGCCGGTGGTGTGGAATAGATCCATCAGCTGGTTGTGATAAGTCTGCATTAATGGTCCCTCATCTGGGCAGGTTGTCTTAGGAAAGCCACTGGTGATGACAGTCTAACAGAAACTCTTTTACACTGATGGAGCTTTATATGCTCTGTTATGTTTCAGTCCAAGATTTTTGAGCAAAGAGAAAAGCATACATTAATCTGAAGTCAGCCACAAAATGATCTTGGATATCTTCCTGTTAATGAAGTTGCTAATGAAATCCAACTTCACTCACCTTATCATGTCAGATATATTCAAACTGTAGGCAAAGTCATTTTCTGTGCTTTGATTGGTTACTTGCAGCATTCATCCAATGACAGCAGTCACAGGAGGAGCCGGATAAAGAAGTGGAGGAGGGTTTCAAACAAACTGTAGGGAAAAAGCAACTTCATTTATTATTGAACGAGATGTCAAGGCAGCAGTTTGAGGGCTGCACAGCCAGCAGGCAAAGCAGGATGAGAGCAGAAAGGACCATATTATGTTCCAGATGACTGAGCAACAATTTATATACCAGTGCCAGTTTTCTCCCTTCACAGAGGAGGAGAGCAGTAAGAGCAAGAGAGGCTGGCCCGGCTGCGTCAGTCAGATGGCTGATGACTAATAGCCGGGGTTGCTCGCCACACTCTGATTGGAGGTCTTAATGAACACATTTTGTGCTGAGTTTGGGCTTCTGTCTGCGGTGACCTTTGCTCTTTATTGACCAAAATGACACATTATTTTTCACATTCTTCCAATTATCGCCAGGCTTTTAATGTCCCTACTCCCCGCCTCTCTTCAACTTCCCTCACCCCAGTATTTTAGATACGTGTTTGTTGTGCCATGCACTAGTGAAAAAGGCCATGGAGAGGCTGAGATATGAACCTGGATGAGAATTTGTTCAGTGTGAGCCCTGAACCAAGCACTTAAGCTTTTTAGTCTTATTCATGCTGATGGCGGTTTAGTGGAGGTATTATGTTAATGTGGGTTAATTGGTGATTGTGTTAAGCTGTGCTGTTAACTGCATTAGCATGTTTGGTAAGAAGTCACTTTATAATCCAAACTCCTGTTTTCCTGTTGGCCAAGAAACTCATGCCAGTCTGTTTAAAACTGGTGTTCTCACTTTCTTTCTAAACTCATCTGTCTAAAGAAAGATTTTTCATGTTGTATTTGCTTTAAAATTCACGTTTTAATATGTTCCGCTTCCTGGTTATCATCTGGTGCATTTTATTAATCTATATGCACATTTTTACCCTAATACAACGAAAATCAGTATTTTTGGTAATAACTTTGATTCTGTGTTATTGAAAGAATTGTGTTAAAAGTCTGAAAAAATGAGAACAGCTTCTATGCAAAGGCGGTGTCTGAGTAGGAATATTGTGCCCACATGCATAACATTGTACATCTGTTACCCATCAATGCATATATTGGCACCATTGCTGATGGTTCCAGTGGTTACCATCCACACCATGTTTTCCATACCGCACCTAAATAGCATCTTATTCTGACTAAGGAAAGCATTTTCCTTGCTTGTGACTCCGCACCCTTTAAAGTGTGAGCTCCCTTAAAGGTGGGGGATGGGAGTTTACTCCTCCCTCTCTCTGCTCACAGAAACTTTTCAGTAGAGTCCAGCAGAGACTCTGCCTGGGCCATCTCTAATTAGACCCCGTCTATTAGCATAGCTTGTTTGGACGTTGTCGAATGTACACGCCTTTGTTTAACAGCTGCCCTCTCACGAGACATATTCTGGAATTGTATCTTGAAGCCGTCTTCAGAGAGTTAAAAGAAAAACAATTCATTATTATGGCCTCAGAGTCCCAGACTGTTGAGTATCACTCACTTTGGACTCTTGGCAAACCCCAAGCCCGCACAAGATTAAAAGAGACACCCTTGGGCTGCAGGGAGAACACGAGCGAACTCAACCCCTACAAAAAAAATGGGCAGGGCGCATGGAAAATGACACTCACTTACACGCAGAGATCATGCTGAGTGTTTTGAAAGGCTTTGGGTTTCCTCTGCCTCATCAAAGGGTCCAAGAACAAGGTGATGACTACAGGAGTCAGATATGTATCAGCAATTACCAAGACCAATTGTGAATGGCCCCATGTGTGTAATGTCAAATATTTCCTGTGAGGCTCTTGTGTTATTGTCTGCATAAATTTACATGCAGAGCCATGGACTCAGATGCTTTACTGCTGTAAGAATGTGGAAGCTTTTCATGTGAGTTATTTAAAGTAAGTTAAAAAGTTTGTTTACTTTGACCGAACATGACCATAATGACTGTTGACAAATACAACAGTTCGGTTGCAGTGTAAACAGGTCAGTCTACAGTAAAGTGACCCAAATATGTGAACAACTTGGAAAGTGCATCAGCAGACAAGTACATCCAGAATGTACTGTACTTTACTCGGCTGTGAATGTCACTTTCCATTTGGAGGATTATTATAGTCTGTGTAGTGCAAAGCTGGAACTGAATTACAATACATCAAACTGATCATTATTTTGTTAGATTGATTGTGGTGAGTGCTGTTGTCATCATTGACATAATGGTCACTTTGCTTCCAGCCTGTGTGAAGGTCAGTCTGAGCCAAAGCTCTCATTGGCTCCCAGCCACCTTTCTCTGCTTTGTGATTGGCTGGTTACTAAGGCTGACCAGTAGATGGGATATCAGTAAACCTCAAAGCCTAGATCCACCCACCCATTCCCCGCCTCCCATTTTTGTCAAAGTCACCCGTTAATTGGAATGATTGTCCAGCAGACTGGAATAACTCTGCCCCTTTCTCTGTCCCTCAGACTGAGAGTGCCCGCCCGCATACCATCACATTTATCATGCGCTATTTTCAGTGCTTCTCTCAATTGCTAAGTGCACTACAATGCTGATCACTTTCCCTTTTGATTTTACAGCGGGGTCCTGGCTTTGTTTAGACTAAACACCAAACAACTGTTAAGCAGAAGCCTCTCGAATCTCCTGCTTGTTGCCCTCAATCTTTGACTTTGTTTTTTGTTTTTATTTTTGTCTACTGTGCGTTGTGCTTCAAAGAGCTAGGGGAGTTCTGTGTTGTCATTCAGGCGTAGTCAGTCAGCGGTTGTTCCTGCCTTGCTGTAGTCTCTGTGCATGCAAAAAGTGTTGCATGCAGGAGCAGGAGGATGAATGTTCTCCGCTGCCTGTGTATCAGTGGCAGTGCGTTGGTGGAGTAATCTGGTTAAATCACAGGCATAATGGCTGATAAAAGGTGTGTGGTTTTTTTATAGTGCAGAGATCTTAGGCTGGAACCGGGCAGCCTGAGCAGCTCCTGCTGTGTTTGTCTCTTGTTCACATCACACACACAGAAGGAGCTGAGAAAAAGAGGTCTGAGGAAGACAGAGAAAGGGATAAGAGGAAAGAGAACAAGGTGCATTTCCAGTAAGTGTGAGCGAGTGTTTGAGAATGCACGTTTCACAGAGACTGCAATATCAAATAGCTGATTTTATTTTACACAATGCAAGATGTTCTATTTTCTAAGCCCCTATGCATGATGCTGTCATGAATATCACATTGTGCCTGCAAATGGCTAAGTTTAGCTATTACAACAAAGTCATGAAGATGGCAGGCAGTGTCAATGAGGGGCGAGGACAGAGGCATGTCCTCATAGGATGCTGGCAAGTTTTGTTAAATTACCTAGGGGGCAGCGTGATGTCCAATCCAAACATTGGCATGTTTTTGACCTCACTAAATCTCTGTTTGGATGCCACAATCAACAACCTACCACTTGTTTCTCTGAAAACGATCACCATCAATGGCTTTATGGCCCCACTCCTGATAAGACAGTGAGAATGGTTAGTGGTCCCATGGTGAAAAAGGGGAAACGGCACTGGTTCCCACACCGAGGGGCAGTTTGCCTTTGGGATTAGACTGTTTTCTTCTGTCATGTGGGAACAAGGAAAGTGTAAATGGAGAAAGTGTTGGCAAATATTCCCCCCTCCTCTAACCATATATCAGCTGTTTCTTCTGTTTTCCTAATCATTTCCTTTTACTAGCTTTCATAGCCTGATTGAACACCTTGTCTCTGGGCAGATAATACTCATAAAGCTGGTATGATAAAGTGTCACTGTTGTGTTTGCTCATCTGTTTGCTCTGGGATTTAACTACTGCTGAAGTACTTTTTTTTCACGCTCCACACTGTCTGTGTGTACTCATGACATCGCTGCCTATAGTGCCATTGACATCTTCCTCCTCTGATATTACAGTTCAGTTTTACATGATAAGGTTACATTTATTTTGTTAGAAATACAGTCCTCTTCAACTTGAAGTGTATTATTTCTTCACTACTAGTGACAGAAGATAGACAGCAGAGACTGATTGTTGAATGAGCAATAGAAGATGAAGGGGAGTGTTTGCTTATGTTTCTGGATTCTGTTTTTTGATACTGCTAAGATACAAAATGAGACACAAATGATATGTGCCACCTTTGTAGTTGTTTTTTTTTCTCAGTGTGCAAGAGCTTTGGGTTGAACTCATTTGCTATGTGATGTTCAGTTTAAGTGGAAAGCATATGTTAAATTTAGATCAAATGCTATAATTGTGGGGTGTTGATAAAGATGCTTTGCATCTGTCTCCATGTGTACAGAAAGTCCGTAACCAACCAACCAAATTCTTGGTGTTTGCTAAATATCCCCTTCACAGCATCTGTCATCATTGATCATTTTTCTGTATGGTTTGAAATATGTCAAATAAAAAAAGTTTATCCTTTGCAATATTTATTAGGCATTCGTTTAGGAAGCCAAACTTTATACAAACAATACTATAAAATCAGATTATTCAGGTAACTGGTGAAAGATTGCAATGGGCAGAATATTGTTGTTGATTCCAATGAAGTACAGAGTAGAAAATGGGTAAAGCTGCAATAAATAGCTCTCTTTAAGATTAAAAAATGCTTAGCGTTTTTAGGTTCATAGCTTATTAGTCAAACACATGGTCGTTGCGGACAGGGGTCAGGTTTTGTTGCACAATCCTTGTTGCTTTCCCCAGATCTGCTACTAATGGCTGGGAAAACCCTTGGCTCCATTTAAAAAATCCCCACAACATGCCCTGGCATCTGTTCTGGGCCATGGAGGTTCATGTGAATTTGACAGAAATCAACGCAGCTTATCACTGACGTGTCACAACGCATTACGTCTGGCTGTAGAAGACCTGAGTGAACATTACTCAGCACAGCCCCGGGAGGAGAAGCACGGCCCCACGCGTCTATCAGACACACCATATCCAAGTTTGCAGGAAAGAGCTGATATTACCCAAAGAGATTAACTATCACTCCTTGGCTCGCCTGATAAAAAGGGCATGAAGGCCACAGTGGGGAGGCAGAGAGGAAGAGAAAGGAAAGGGAGGGAGAAGGAGGGATGATGTTGAGAAGGGAGTTTGAAGAACACTGAGTGATGGTAAACAAACAGGCTTTAACTCTTTGTTCATTAGACAGCCACTCTTGTTTGGCTCTGTGACATAGTTTTTGTAGTTTATTTAGGCCTTCGATAAAGAGATTAGTGAAGTCATCTACTCCCAAAACTGCCAGATATCCCTGTTGACCTATAGGAGACAATTTTGCTGTGATGATCTTATAGATTACTTTCAAATGCATTTAGATTATAAAGTATCTGCAGCAAGCAATTCCAAGACAATCCTTTTGTTATCTGTAAGGATGTACATTCCTCTTTAAGCAGAAGGCCAGTCTTTTTTTATTAGTGGTTTCACAGTGGGTTCAAGTCCAGCTTAAAGCCACAAACAGTATTGTGCTAATTTTAGCCTCCAAAGAGGATGAGCATGAGTGGCCTGCTGCTAGTTTGCCATATGCTGCTCTGCCGATAATACTACATGAGGAATATTTTCCTGCCGATAGCAACTGAGTATGTGTGAGGTCCTGGGACTGTTACAAAGGCACATGAGCAGTTTGTGTGAGATATGAGGATATATTTGTTTTCTGTATGCCTGGTTAAATTGTATTTTCGACCTGAGCTGCATTAAAAGCATCATGGGACTATGTTGATCATAGAGACAGTTGGTGCTACAATATGCTTAGGCTTACAGTGCTTTTGAGTAATGTGGCCTGTTTGTTTACTTCCTTCATTTGTGTTCCTCATCATATTTGTTGATTTTCTTCAAAACATTTTAAGTATGTCTAAATGCTTTGTTATTGTTTTTCATTGACATGGAAATTCACCCTTTGAATTTGAATAAATCTACTGCTAGACTTAATTCAACTTCGACACGTCAGAGCCTCCATCACAAAGATCATTAATGCATGAAGCCTAACAAAGAACTAAAGAATTTACCAGGAATGTTTGGAGAAACACCCCAGAAGCCAATTTCATGCAAGCAAACATCACCAAGGCTCCATATTTGGGGAATTTGGCTTCCCTGCACTGTATGCTAAAGCTATTTGACCTTTTAGTTTGTCACAAGAGGCCGCTCACAGAGAGGGATTATTTGCTGGGGTGCTGGAGGTTTGGAGTGGCAGTGGACAGTGGTGTGAGCAGATGGAGACTGATGCTAAAGGTTTTGGGGGGAGGGCTGTGTTAACAACAGACCGAAAGCTTGACCTGGGACTGACCCCTACTAAACAATCCCCTCCCAAAGTCCAGCCCAAGTCTTTTGACATGGATACCTGCTAAAGAGATTTAGGGGGAAAGATAAAGACCTTCTCAAGCGTTTTTTAAATCTCAAGTGATTTAAGAAGTGAAAGAGAGATAACAAACAAACAAAACTGTATGCATTTAAAGGGTGTGTATGTGTATGGAGAGAGGGAGTGTTTGATTGAATGTGTGCTTGAGAGAGAGTAAATGCATGTGTGTGCATGCATGCATGTGTGTTTGTGTGTGTGTTTTTTGCAAGCTGTAACCCAATCACCTCTTATGCCCTGGGAAGGAGTCAAAGAATGGCAGGAACCAGAAAGATTCCCATGTTGATAACCTAAAAATGTAAAGGTTCTTACTTAAAAGCTGTCTCTGTAAATATATGTGTAAGCGTGTGTGCTTTGTGGTCTCAACAAAGCAGTGCTCAGCCAAATTGTAATGGTATCGCTTATGTCAAGTCGTCCAGCTGTATTGCTGTAAGGAAGCAGACGTTTAGCCCAGCTCTGTTTCCGTCACTTCCAGCCCTAAGCCTTATCTCTTTGGTTCACCAAAAGCTGATAGAACTACAATTCCCCCACATTCCCTCTGCTCCACTTCCTGTGGTCTCAGCAAGTCAAAATAGAGCCCTTTGTTATGCTCAACACAGCACATATGGGCATAATTGATGCGCCCATTTGAGTGAAAGGTGTCCTATCAAAAACATAAAAAGTCACTTATATGTTACATATGTTACGCTTCATTCCAAAACACAATTGTCACCATTTGGAAATTTAGCATTTTGAGATGGGAATGCTTGCTTGGTTAAAACAGGCCTTCATTTCACTCAATGCAGTATTTATAGGCATAACGAAAGAGCAGCCTACCAAAGACAGAAGAAACACTGATATTACAGTTCATTTTTTCATCTTTTTAGTCACAATAGTGTTGCCCCTTTTCTCTACAAGTAAGGCTCATATTGTGTAATTCTGCAATACAATTCACCCTCCATGTTAACTTCATTTAATAAGCATAGGAGAAGCCAAATGGGCTATTATTAGTAGCGAAAAACCCCCATATTATCTACTGTACTTTAACCCAATGGATGGCGTCATGCAGCAGTTGGGGGAAATCCCTGTGCATTAGAGCACTTATCTCAGCCTGTTTCATTTAGATAGCCACCATGTGGAAAATTATCTGCCAGAAGCCAATAATGAAGACTGCCGCAGTTAACCACACAGCCCTGGTACCGTTTCACTCATTACCAAAATGAGTGACCATAAGGAAGAATACAAAAGAGATGCATTTATTTCCAAAAGATAGGCCTTGGTCTGTTAACAATCTCAAGTCAGGGAACGGGTGTCTTTATTAGAGTGCATGTATTTTGTTTAAACTTCACCTTGAGAAGACAAGATCTTTATAAACATCCTTTAGCAGATGAATTCTGGGCAAATTGCTGCAGTAGTGCTGTTGTTGCAAGCCAGCGAGACCTCTTAGCTTTTGTTGGGAGTCATGTTCCTTTTATAAAAAACACTCCTCTCAGCCATCCGGTCTGCCTGGATATTGAACAAAGCTGGCCCTGGAGAAGGTGTCAAAAGCTGTCTGAAAGAGAGCGGGAAAGAGAGAGAAAGAGAGGGAGAACATTGTTGCCTCAGTGGAATCAGAGAGCTCTTAAAGTGTTACCGTTTGAACCTTCCCAGCTTGCCTTTCTGCCCCTACCTTATATCTTCAGATTAAAAAAAATTACACAGGAAAAAATCAATAGTTACACAGTAAAAGTGCTCAACATGAAAGGGTAAACTCAAGGCACTTTTCAAGGCACAGTCCTACACTTTCATTTGACCATTTTCCCCCTCAACACACAAACCGGAAGAAGAATGGAAAGAGAAGGTGGGGGGAGAAGTAAGAGAGGGACCGCAGTTTTAATGCTGTGTTTGTGCCCCTGGGCCTGGTACGATTTCTAACGTGTCGGGGGCTTCAGTGGAAGTGACCCCTACACAGACACGGACGAAAGCAAGACGTAACATTTGCAATGACATTTTTGCCATTACCTGTGGGTATGTCAACGGCCTGAACCCGGAGACCTGGGAATATGCATGAGAAGCTCTCAGTTAGGGTGACTCAGTTTAATTAGGGGCATTATGGCCACATTATGCCCTTGTTAGTCTCTCCATTAGCCCTGCTGCAAGGCAATATCAGAGACGCACAACGCACAAAAATATACGATTTTACAACAATTTTTCCCTCAAATTACAGATCTGTGAGTGTCATCACATGCAAAAGGAAAGAAAGGACAAAATAATTTATTTATTCAAAATAATCATTATTTAAGATTCCTGTAGTTATTTAAAACAATTATTTACTGTCATTATTAAAAATAAATCCTGGGTAATTGCAGATTGTAATTACGATTAATTACTATTTACAGTGCTAGTGTTTCTTTCATATTTACAAATCGGGGGAAGAGTATTCATCTTAGAAAGTTGAGGGTAAATACAAATATGCACAGCGGTGCAGGGAAACAAGCATCAAGCATGCAATCAAATCAAAGACATATCTAAAGATCTGCCATATTGCCACCATGTCGCATCTCATTAAATCCTCTGCTTTTATATTTATATTGGAAGTTAGAAACCAGAAGATCTAGGCATAATTCCACAGATGAGCCAGCGATTGCAGTCAGCAGACCGCTGCTAATGTTTGTATGTATTTTAGGAACAGAAAATGCATGGCGGGGTACTGCATGCATGGCAAGCTCACTGCAGCTCTGAGTGTCTCTTGTTGGGATTCATACTGCAGGAGTTCCTGCATGATCAGAATATTTTAAGGTGGGAGGTGCTTGTGACCCATGCAAAGGGAACCCCTGCTGCCTGGTCCATTCTAACCATGTGAATGGCCTGAATACAATGAACCCGGCTTTATCTTTTCTTCCCAAACCTCCCCTCTTCTCCTTCCCTAACTCTCTTTATGGGCAACTTGTGTGTGTGTATGTGTGTTTGAGAGAATGAAGAGTTTGTGAACGTGTGTAAATGTGTGCATAGTGAAAAGAAGGCGGATTTCAGGCCCTTAAGACTGAGATTTTGCAGGACCAGGAAAGCCATAGTAGAGTGTGTGTTTGAATGCCAAAAAAGAGTGCGAGACCAGCACAGGTCACCTGACTCCCTCTGCGGGAAAAGGCCTGAGGTGCTCTAGAAATCATCCATGGACCAAATGTAGTGTAAAGCAAAAGCCAATCTGTTTCCACAGCTTGGCCCCATCCATCAGGCCATGGCCAATAAAATTCCAGCAAAACATTTCTTGAAATTATTTTAAAGGGCAAGAAGCTGTACTGTGCACTTTGATAAATTGACCTATAACTCCTGGCTTAAATATTAAAATTAAACTGACGAGAAAACATATTACTCTGTCTATCTGCCATTGTTCTGTAGATTTCGGTTTCGGCATTGTTCTGCCATTGTTTCGGTAGATTTTAAAAAAGCCATGTCAAGTCATCTTTTTCATAGCACATTAATGAACATTTGACGCTGTGACGTGGCAATGTGCTCAATGGATTGGAAGTGCCATCTTGTTAATTTGTAAACCAGCAAGAAAAATGACTGACACTTTGGAGTTGTGTATGCACAAGGCAAGAGAAACAGGTAGTGCCCGTTTTGAATAATCAGATCACAATAGCTTAGCCCACATCTGTCTGATAATGTCACAGAGAGCCTTGAGTAAGTGAGAGCGGTGGAGAGAGAAGGACAGCTAGAGAGATAGAGAGAGCAGAATACAGGTATTGAGATGGAATGGATGAACCAATCAGAAGAGCTGGCTGTCAAAGGCATGTTAGGAGCTAACCTGATTTTAGCAGCAGCAGCCAGGCAGCTAGAGCATCACAGACTGTTCTCACACACGGATGTGTGTGCGTGTATGACGGGGTCATAAAAAATTCTCTCCCTGGTTAGCCGCAGGGCATCCTCCTCAGCCCCTGGCCTGCTCCAGTCACTGGCCTGCTCTCTAATTGCTGCATAGACTACCACACATGGCCAGATGAGATGACATTTTCCCTCTCTGTCAGTAGCCAACCGGACCGCACAACCCCCCCTCCGCGCTAGTTGCTAAGACCCTGTCATAACCCATTAGCAGTTGGCCAAAGTTCGCCTGTGGCATTTCCTCATGGCATCAGCGAAAAGGCGCATAAATTTGCCAGTGGAGCCTGCTGCTGGACTAATGAGGCTGTAAGCTTGTTTATGGACTAGCGTCATTTTTATGATTATTTCCACCTTTTCAGACTTGCCGCCATCATTCGTCTTTATTTGGTGTGGGAAGAGTGCAGAATCTCTGCGACAGGTTGACATTTTGACACAAACAGACACCATCATATGCCTGTGCTGACACAACAATGCAAAAATAGAGGTCAAATGAGCCCCTGACTCAACTAATGTAAATAAGCATTAAATACCTTTGAAAATGGAAATACCAACAAAATTGACAGTGATAGAAATCCCCCACCACCTGACCTGATTACTAAATTAGGTGTCTTAAAATATCACACTGTCTATGTGACAGCACTAGGCCCTAAACAGTGCCTGTGAAATCTATAATCTATAGATATCTGACAATCTTGATTTTGTTGGCAAGGTTCTGGACAGAGTCTGTTAGAAAATGGCAAAAGTTTGAAAAGCTTTTTTTCACAATGTAAATGTGACATAACAATATTTTTATTATTACCTTCATCTCTTCAGCCTCACTGGTACAAAAGCCAGCAAGGGCTGACATTTTGACACAAACAAGCTGCAGAGATGCTGTCATGTGCCTGAGCTGACACTCCTATATATTAAAAGAAGCTTAATTAGCCCCAGAACCCACAGAGGTGAATCAGTATCAAACTGCATTAAAAATGAAATGCCAATCAAATTGAAAGGCTTAATCCTTAATCCCTTCTATTACTCTCATATGTTTTAAAGGTCCAGACTTTGGGAGGTCAGCTGTTAGAAAAAAATATTGGGGATGGGAGGTTAAATACTTTAAACAGCTAGAGGAGGCGGAAGAGAAAAGCTCGAGAGAGCACACACAGAACAGTTACCTCAAAGCACCCCAGACCTCTGTTTTCCCCCACCTCTATCCAGATATCCAGTATTTGCTTCTGTTGTGCTAGTCACATGGGACAAGCCCTGGGTTTATTATTTTAGGCTTTGCTGAACATGAACTGGTCTTTACACCGGATTTGGAGCATTTGCTTCTAATGAAAATGGTGTCTTACATTACAAAGCAGCTGTGTCATTGCCTTCTCAGATTGGAGCAGGGAAGTTCTATTTGCCTAAAAACAGTAGGAAGACAAACTGCCCTTTAAGCCAGGGGTGTTTTTGGCAAAAGTCATGGATGTATTTGAAGTTGCCTTTGACGTCTTATAGTGTGTATGTTTTCTTTTTGTGTCTGCATGTGGGGAGTGGGGAGCCGTTTCGGCTCTGGTCAGTTTCTCAGTAAGTGAGTGCCCTTGTGTAAAAGCCATATACATTGGATCTACATAAGTCTTCACTTAAAAAGTCTCAGCCTTTTCTGGGGCTTCTCCTAGGTGGAGAGGGTTGGTGGAGTGTTTTATATGGAATGTAGAAAGCCTTCGCTCTCCTAATGGTGTATATTATTCAGGTGCCCGCAAGGCATGCTTTCAGGAATTCTTTTGCCTGAGGTAATGGGGAGCAAAGACTCTTTTAGACCGTTGATTATTCTATTGATGCACAAAGCTGGGAAAAAAATTATCTCCAACTGGATTACTGCAGACATTTCCATTAATTATCAATGATACAGGTGCCTTATGTCGCCGGCTGAAAGCTACGGTGAGAGAAGGAGTTAACCCCCCATAATCTCTCTGTACGAATAGTGCTGAGGCTTATGGAAGTACTTTATACGAAATCAATAAGTTACTTTCTCCATTCCTGCACCTCCACTATTGAAACAGCCATGCGCAGTGTTTTCCCTTGCTTGTGTTTCTTTTAAGGCTGTTATTTGAATCATAGATTCATAGTAGCAATTGTGATTAGTCTTCTCAGGTCCATGTTTGGGTTCTCATTGGTGGAGAATGCATACCATAATTGTAAATCTGAAATAAAATTTGCATTCACAAACAAACGTCAAGCTCTCAGGTAGCAGTGTAAGCCATCTCCTTTCCTCTGATATGTTGAACTGCCCGTAATGAAGCCTTATCGTGCACTCACAGGTTGATGCAAGAACCCATGCAGCATTGTTATTAAAATGCGGCGCTTTGAAAAGCTGGTGTTTTGTGCAGCAGCCATATTTACCCCCCCACCACCACCACCATTCACCCTTTTTTATAGCGTGTAACTCCCCCACCTGAGGTAAAAAGGCACCGGGGCGAGCTTCAATCAATATTTCCCAGGGATAATGAAGACTAAATCTCTCTGTCATTCTCAATTCTTTGGTGACTCACTGTGTTGGAAGGCAGGGGGGAAATGCGACCTTACAATTCCATTGTAGTCCCTCTCTCTGGCTCTCTCAGAGCATTTTGTGGGGGATGAGAAAGGGAGGTTATTTATAAATGTATTAAAAATGAATGCATTCAGATGTGACGCTTCAAAGCTGTAGTGAAGCACCATTGTTGCAGGCTTACCGTGTTGCCCAGTTCTTGAAAAATAATGCATTTTTTTTGTGTTTGTGTGTTTATGGCCCCATTTACACCGTTTACATCAGTTTCAGACCATTGGGGTTCAAAATGCATTGAGATCTGATCACTCAAACCACAGAAGCAGACAAGACTTTAGAAAACTTCACCAGTTATTTGACATCAGTATGCAATTACGCCTGAGACAGAACATGGATATTAGGTGTAAATAAAACTTAGCAGCCAGGTTGAGGAGCTGGGTCCACTGACATCCTGTTTGTTTGTGCTGTATTTCGACAGGTGATGGGCTGGACAACAGTGTTGCGTCGCCCAGCACAGGAGATGATGATGACCCAGACAAGGAAAAAAAGAGAAATAAAAAACGTGGTATCTTCCCTAAAGTGGCAACGAACATTATGAGGGCATGGCTCTTCCAGCATTTGACAGTGAGTTTCACCACTTTTTTATTCAGTCTTTTACAGCCACACTGCATGTTGCTTTTCAAAGCAACTGAAATGGTTAAATGCTGCACTGATGCTACACACATGCTCACTCACTCACACATTCACTTTATCTTTCTCAGCCTTAACCGCACACACTCTGTAAGATTTAAGCCCAAAAAAACAGCCTCCAGCTAAAGATAGCAAAGATATGTTTTACAGAAGTAAGCCACCATTTTCCTTTCTTTCCTGCTGGTATTTGTGGAGAGATTTAGGAATTCTCTCAAAAATGTATGTCAGGGTGTTAGTGGTGTTAACAATGACCGCACTTCTCAGAATGACATGATGAAGGCACAATGTGGCAAACTTAAGCCTCCAATATGGGCTTAAAAGCATGAATGTCCTTGCATTACACAAAATATCAAGTGGAGTTATATCACAGAGAAAGGGATACTTTAAGCAGTTACTCTTAAAGGACACCTGTGTGAATCTGATAGACCTTCATCCACTGGAAATCTGGTCTGTGTGTGTGAGATGGTGTTAGCTGGTGTGGTAAGTGGAGCATGTGGGTTTCCATCTGGCAGTTTGCTCTTACTGTGGCTGTCCACACCTGCCATAGAGAAGTGATAGAGCAGCAGGGGCCATTGATGTGGTCGACTCATCCCTTCTCTTTGATGGATTTTACTTCCTCTATTTCATTTACCACAAAGTAATCTGAGTGCTGTCAAGACACCACTTATCTCCATATATCTACCATTCTTTTACACTTATACACTCTCTTTTACACTCTTCTAAAAGTCTCATAAACACACACCCTAATAATAATAATTTATCTTAATTAAAGACACTGAAATGTTTATGTAGGTGTAGTTTTAATGAATATTTTAATTCTCTCTGTATGTGGATCGCTTTATGATTGTGGCTGAAGTAGCTATTAGAGGCCAGCAGTGATGTGTTTATAGGTGTGGTAAAGAAATGTGTTTCTACCCAAACTAGAGTCAAAACACAGCCTTTTTGATCAGTGCCAAAAGCCCCCAAATGCTCGCCCCTCTTATTCCCACATCTGTTTTGCACAAAAACCATACCCACCCCCCGCAGAACCTTCACCTGCCCTAACACACACACAATCAAAGCCCCCACCAGCTATCACCTTTAGGGGCCAAAAGGGAAAGGTGTGTGGAATTAAAGCCTTTTGCTGGTTCACACACAAAACTGACCCCAAACAATAGCATGGAGCAAGCTATCTCTGTGGGGAGATGCAAGCTTTGTTTTTAGTTTGTCTTGGCTAATTAATATTGGACAGTATTGTATCAGGGCTAGTGTAGTGTTAAATACAATTAGGGTTTAATTTAATAAAACATACACCCCTCAGGTGTATCAGGAGTTTGCAGAGGGAAAATCAAGCTATTTCTTTTCTGACCTGACAGTTACCTGGTGGGTCATAAACAGGCAAGAAAGAATACAAAAATGTGGATTAAAAAATAAAGACCTATGGTGGGTAAGGTGGAGGACCTATAGGTGCATTTACACTGAGTGTCAGTACTGGACATTGCATCATTGCTAGAAGACATTCCTACTCATCTGCAGTATCCAACTGTATCAGGTCATGAATCACATTCTGCACGTCTATTAGCAGTAGCCCCACTGTGCTTTTTTGCCCAATCCTGAATCATCAGTGTGAACAATCCTCAAATGAGGAGAAAAATATAAAAAAAGATAGACAGAACCCAATAACACGAAATGGATTTCTTTCTAAAAGACTGTCTGGGGAGAATGAGAGTATAGGATTTACTAAGATAGGAAGCAAGTTGATTTTAATACTGAGACAGAGTGATGCTTTGGTTAGATAAATGTAGCATAAATAAAGTTTTTAAGTTTAAATGTAGTCACTGCTGAAAGTAGAGATGCACCCAATTCTGGAAATTAGACTAGTTTCATTCCCTGCTTCAGGCACCTCACACTGACATGTCAGCATTTGTGTGGGGAACAAAACAACATGCAGCCTGTGAGGCATGGTTGACTGACCTCTCAGACAATGAAGTCGTCTCGCCTTTTGCCTTCAACCAGCTTTTACTCAAAGGACATTAGAAAGTCTTAACCATGGCCACTAAGAAGCGGCAGAGCATACAAACACACAGGATTGATGAGCGAGGTAGTTGCCGAACCCCTAATGTCCTTCTTCCTCTGAATCGATGTGTAAAGGAACAGTCATTGGGTCTGGTCCTTGGAGATAAAGATGGCAGCAATTAGCAAGCGGCACAAACAACACACAAAGCCAGCTCTCTATCTGAGAGAAATATGGATTGCATATGCGCAGTGCAGTTCACGGCCTAACCACAGTAAGAACATGCTCTTTGCGTGTCCCATGAATCAGCCAGGGAAGCGGAAATGTGAGGCGGGTGGTGGCACAAGATTATTCTAACAAACTATTCGGTGGAGAAATGGAGGAAAGGAAAACAATAAGCAGAGAGATATACAGAGGACACTTTGTATGCGGTATGAAGTAGCAACACCCTGAAGCTGCTCTTTAATCAGTTGTTTTCAGTCCCCGGTTATTAGACGCCTTGAAGAGTGAGTGAAAGAAGGCAGTTTGGAGGTCTGAGAATAGCACAAGAAGGAGAGATGCTAGCTAATTACTTGCCATTCACAACATTTTAGCATGTTGTAAAACCAGCACAAACACAATCCAATAAATTCTGTGGCAAAGTAAAGACAGGAGGCCCTAAACTTTACTGTTATTCTTCCAGATTATACTGGTTTATAATTTTAGCTGAACAAAGATAGTGTGAAAGATAGCCAGGCTTCCTGAGGAGGAATGCTGTGTGCACTAGACAGCTTTCCTGTTCCTGTGGCCATGAAATTAGACTCTTTGCCACCCCCCTTTTCCCATTCTTTGTTCCCCCCTGGTTTTCACTCTCTATCTCACAAACAGTATTTTCTTGTTTAATTTAACAAGAAATGAGTAATAAATGGAAGCCATTGCCCCAAATCCCGCTGTGCTTATATTTTTGCACTCAGCTCCCTAGTGAAAGGGCAATTTGCAAAATTATGTGATAGAGTAATTAGATGAAAGCCAGGCCTCAGATTGCAGATTGTGGTGAGGCCCGATCCTGGAACAGCTGAATAGTTGGTTGGCATGCCAAGACTATGGGCTTCATTTTGTTTGTACACAGAACCAGAAAGCAGGAGGGAGTCTCCTTTGCAGCTCGTAAAATGCAAGCCACAGTGTAATGTGCAATCGCCCATTTTTCTCCCCATTTAACATGCTGCTCGTGTTTAAAATGGAAAGCAAAATCGCTTTTAATGTAATTAGGCTACAATTTAGCACTCTGTTCACACACATGCAACAATTCTGGTGGAGGCAACATTCTTGTTTTTGCTTTCTTGATGGGAGCACGTTTTGCCAAACCTCAACTGTGCTGCATCTTGAGCAGAACCAGGTGTGAAAAATGCTATAACTCATTTCTGCACTCGATGGACTGAATCATGCAGAGGGCCCTGAGCTGGTTGGACCAGCAGAGGTGGGGGTAGGGGTGAGAAGGCTGTGTCCTCTCTGGTGAGTTAGGCTGAATTTGTTGCCCCTTAGTTGGAGGCTAGACTCGGGGGAGAAAAGTCAGGTTTGAGTTGGCCTGATGATGATTTCCTGGGCAAAATTGCAGATGTTCAGCATATGACCTCCCTGAGAAGTAGTGTTTGGTGTCTTCAAGAGGGTGGACTTCTCAGTTTTACTTTAAAACAACATTGGCAGGGACTTACATTTAGAAAAGAACAGTGTGTTTTTTTGTGTGTCCATTTTTATTCACTCTTTAATTTCACTCTTTAACTAAGCAGGTTAAATATATTTGTGGTGTAGTGCAAGTGGAGCAAGTTAATATATTTGTGGTAATATATACAGTATATATATATATATATATTTGGATTCTTAGTATGCCTTAAACCATTTTGTAAGGGGAATTTTTACTGTTCTGTTGATGCATAGGCACCTTTTCTATGTGGCATCATAGCATCCATTTTGTATTGACTTTAGATTGACGCTCTTGCAAACAAAGTTTAGGCATGGTAACAGTTAGTAGCAAACTCAATTCTGAATGGCCCTCTCCCCAACCCAGCTATTAAAGGTGAGAGGTCAGCCAGGACTCAGATGCCATTAGACCGTTTTTGTGTTTATTGCTAAAGCCCTGGGATGTCAGCACACTGGTCACCCATGGCAACCCCAGCATGGCACTTTGCCTTCAGCCTGGTGGGGAGTCCTACATTTCACTCTTACCATGCAAGGCCAAACCTCAAGAGGGCCATGTACAAACATAAATTAAATGACTGCAAAAATACTGAACTAAACAATTCGAGATCTGAGTATATATTCATTCTTAAATTCATTTGTCTATGACAAAATCAGAAGGTCCATGCAGATTAATATTTGCAAATTTAGTTTAGCAGCCTAAGGTCTCTTTCATTTAAAGAGTACTGAGTACTGGATGTGCCATGGAACTGAGAAAGCTTCAAGGAATTGCTTAGACAGTGAGGATCAACTTCTTTAACTGTGGACCATTAAAAAATATGTTTTTCCTCTCCCTGAGAATTCTTTTCTGTTTTACTTTGCTCTTTGCAGTTGCTTGAGTCTCTACCTTCAGCTGTTGTCGTTTTTTTGTCTCTGTGGTGTTTTTGTTTGAGTGAGAAAATACATGTTTATGTGTGTGTGAGAAACATTTGGAAGCAATGACTTGATGCTTTTTATAAAAGTTGGTATCAAAGAAGAGGCAGCTGAGTCAATCTCAGAGCTTTGGCTGCCCATTGAGGCAGGATGCGCCCCCCTGCTCCCACATCTTGTAATGAAAACATCATCAATTACCCCACTGACAGGCCCCTGGGATGTGGGGCAGGCAACTCTTTGGGGCTGGTCTTTGTGGACAGACAACCCCCCACACCCCCACCTCTCACCCCCAGAGAGGCAAAAAGAGACAGGGTGGAAAAAGACTGTGTATCCATCATTGGCAAAGCTTCCAGGGTGACAGCGTAAAAAGCCATTGGTGTGTCATGGGCAGAATGGATTGAATTGGCAGACTCCACATGGTGCAAAGAGAGGTGGTTGGTCACTGCTGACGTGGCCTTTCACAAGCCATCTGTGTCCTGATTAACAATCCCTGTGGCCTTCTTCTAAACAATCCCACCATGGCGTCCCCAACATCATCTGCACCTTTGCATTATATGCATCAGGCCTTGGAACAAAGAAAGAGCAGTGTTTAATCGATACCACTTGCTCTTTCTGTGTCTTAAGTCCTTCATAACGTCTCTGTAGGGCAGTTAAGTTTTACTTCGTGTAACCTTTGAACGGTTGGGGAATGGCTGGTCCGGATGACGAGCTGTCCTTGAGTTGTATTCACCAATCCATCGACCTCCCTGCTCCTAAGAACCTGACAACTTTATAATGCCCACAGGGTCAGCCACTGTTACCACCAAACCACTAGAGGCGTGCGTTACTTTCCACAAGCACACAGATGGGCCTCTCAGAATTTCACCCATTCAGCTTGTTAACATGTACTTTTAGTGTATGCAGTTTCATTGCATTATTAGTAAGGTATGGTTATACACTGACTTGCTATATCATATTCATTATCAGCTACTTGTGAAGAGATAGCAGGGCAGCTAGCAGCTCTTGAACATGAGATCATGCTAGACCTATGCAGTCTTTCGTCTGCATACCAGCCATGGCCTTAATGTGTGAAACTGCTGGATAACTCTCACCCACCAGTTTCTGTGTAAATCCCCACAAAACGCTTTGTCAGCATAAACTTCTCAGCCTGTTCTTGAGAGGAGAATTGAGCTGAGGCGTGGTGCAAGGCTCTTTAGATTCACCACCTCCTGAGCATTCTGTCTGTCACCAATTTTGAGGCCTACTGTGGAAACAGGGCAAGAAATATCCAGAAGTTGGATGCATTCCATTGAGGTATCTGCTGAGCATGACCATAGAAGTATAGCCCTGTTATCTTTGTAGGTTGTTAATCATAGATTATGGAGGGTGTTAATCATGTGTGCAATGGTGCATGCTTGAGCCACAACTACCAGTGCAGGGAGGAGCAGCAAGAAGTGCTTACAACCTGAGGCAAGATGAGAATAGTTGACGCTTTGAGGTAATGTCTGCTTAAAGATCATCCTGTAGCAATTGGTAGCTGCCAGTTTGCATTCTGGGTGCCAGTCCAACATCATAATATTAATCTGAGGCATACCATTGAACAGAGGTTTGTTATGGTTTTGCCAAGCTAGGTGATGGTTCATTGGTTGCTTTTGATCATCCTCAATGCTTTGTAAATTTATCCAGCTTCCATTTGTGAAGATTCAAAAAAAGCTCTGCTGTTTTACTCTAGCTATGCTGTAATCGGCAATGCACTGGGACCTTTCTGCCTGCAGTCAGCAGCTCAATACCTTTTACTTACAGCCACTGCAGAGCATTCCCCCACAGAGCAGAACTCCAGCATAGCTGTCCCAGATACTCTTGGCTGACTGTTTGTGTGTGAATGTGCGCACCAGTGTATGCCTGATGGATTATATGGCAGAAGAGACGTGATAATCAGTTTGCACGTTTGCTGAACTAATTTATCAATTCAGTTCCTCCTACTTGTAATCTCAGCCATGCGTGTTGCTCTGAGCTCATTGTGCTTTTCATCTGGGGACAAACAGTTCTTCAGGAAGAAACAGCACTACCCTCAGGCCTCTTGATGGTGCTTTTTTCCCCACTGTCAAGGAAAGTCACAGAGAATCAACAGTGTACTTGTCTGGCAGTGCGTCTGAGAAAGAAAACACACATGCATTCTATTCTGCATTAGTATTAGACACACCCAGAATACCACTGTTTCGTTTTGCATTGCCCATTCCATTTTGAAAGTGACGTAGGCAGAAACAAAAAAATACATACATTTTATAATCTATTAATAACTGTGCTGTCTTGAGGGAAATAAATAACTTTATTTCATTATTTTAATAAATTATTATTATTTTGTTAATTTAATTATGTTTAATTACCATCGTGTGTAGGTGCATGTTTAGTGTAGATACCGTTGTTTGCATGGTAAATCCAAGCCGCTTTCAAAATGCTTTTGGTTTGTTGTCATTGATCTCCCAAGGTGATGATCAAACAGGAAATGGTCATGGACACTTAAAACCTTTTAGATTTGTCTTATTAGTTCTATCTTTATCCAAAAGCTGGCATGTACCCAACTATTGAATAGGATTCTCTCCCTTTAGCTCTGACAGTGGATCTTGACCTTTACCTGCCACACTGAGTGCATGGTGTTTCCTGTTGCAATAAGGGATGCATGGCTGCATGGGAGCTCCATTAAGAGCACCTGCTGATCCATGTCGTCCCCATGGAGATTGCCGCATGCAGTCAGGGCACCACTCCTCTCTGTGTGTCTCAAGTGAGACATGGCTGAATTTGTGTGGGATAACTAAAAGAGTGTTGGTCCAGGCGTCTCTTTATTCTTCCTTCTCTCTGATATCAGCGGATTGTTTTAGCTGTGGTGGAATAGGAAGCAGATAGAGTCAAGGTGCTGCTCACTTGTTTGTTACGACAGATTAAGTCATTGATTTGTATAAGCTGCGCATCTATAAAGGATCTCTGCTCAGAGAGAGAAAGAAAGAGGGGGGAGGTAGATAAAGGGAGACAGCAGCAAAGGAAGACAAGAAAGGAAAGTAAAAAAACATGTCTCTGTGATCTTCATTGCCATACTCAGACTCTGTCTTTATAGCAGGCAGGGAATTGGCATAAGGGAGCAATTGTAAAATACCTTTACCTTCTTTTAACTCTTTTTCAACCATGACCAGGTTTCTCCTCTCCCTCAGGCCCTCCATTGAACATTAATTAAAATGGTAAGGGCAAAAGGGTAATTATGATAATAACATAATAATATCACACAGGTTATTAGAATTTTTTGTGGTTCCAAAATTGCTTCCTTTGAGTATCACATTTCAGTGGCATTAGCTAAAGGATAATATCCTTAAAAATAGAGGCATTGGAAGGGATTCTTTGGTCAAGGTGCAATATGGTAACCTGATTCTCTTAACATTTAATGCACCATGAGTTCCTGCTCCTGCCACTCAGCCCCCACCTTTAACAAACCCAGTGTTGGCTGCTGAAAGACAGGAGGGTGGAGAAGATTGTGTACCGAAGCATGCCTTAACAGTGCTGTTTTGCATTTCGCTCCCATTCCTCTTGACAAATGCTAAAACAATCATTTGGGTTTTATCAGCTATAAACAAGTGCAAGCTGCTGTGATTTTAAGCAGTGAGCCAGACCTCTGGCTGGCACTCTCTAGAACAGGGCCTTCTGAGGCAATGTGTAACAATCTTGACGATGCAACCTGCAGGACTGTGCTCAAACCCCCAAACCCGAAAATTTTAGCCTCCCCCGCAGAGTGCCGGCAACCCACCTCCAGCTGCGGTCGGTGTGGTACGGCACAGCGCGGATGAATTGCTTTTGAATGTTCCCCCCTCAAATAGGCTGTAATTACAAGCTTAAAGAGGTTTAGTGGTCCAGTAAACTACATAATCACCCTTGAATTAGCCCGGGCTCATCAGCCAAGGTCCACCAAGCTCAGTCAGTGTTTGCAGGCTGGTCCCCTTATTACTGTGTGACTGTGAACAGCAGGTGTGGAACAACACGTATCCCCCTTAAACACAGACTCCCTACGCTTCCACTGGGATCTGTAATGAGACCAAATAAGAAGCTGCCTACTCCTTTTGCAACAGACTTTAGGTCAGTGCCTGAACCTGGTTTACCTCTTTTGGAGCTGGAAGCTATAGGCCACCCCATGAAAAATATAGCTCTCCTCTATGTAAAGCTATTCAAATTACAGCCACTGTCTTCAAATGAAGTGGCTTACAAATCAGGGTGTCCAGATAGGTGTATTTTTTTACCTTTTGCACTTTGCATTTTTGAATGCAAACTCCATAGTACAAATTTGATGATGTTGATTTAGTGCACACTGGCTTGAAGGTTTACACAGATATGGATACATCTGATTTGTATTCTAGCTCACGCCCATCCTTTAATTTTAGACTTACAATGTCCTCAACTGCCTCAAAACCAAAGGCGCCTTTTCCTTACCAGAAGCACTTGTGTTACACCCTCTCCCCTAAACCAACAAAACATTTTTTTTAAAAAAGCAAGAGTAATTAAAGTGCTGGTAACTAAACTTATTGTATCTGTTTTTTTAAATCATAAGTAAAATTACAAAAAAAAGTGTCCAAGCATGTAAAAATTCCCCAGCTTCAGCTTGTTGTAGTACAAGGATTTCTAAAAAAAAAGCTGCCTATGAATAATTCATGTACTAGCTTTGTGTTGACTTAGCTAGCTATGAACTTAGAGGTGTCCCAATGAAGCATTCCCACTTTCTGTGAGCCAGCCTGTCACCAACTCTAGTTGTTTTCTAAATCTGAGATATTTCTCACTCTTTTGTTGTTGTCTCATTGGTAAATCTGTCTTAGAAATAAATTGGGTTACAAAAGCTTTGCTGCTTTGTGTTTTTGTCTTTTGCCAGCATCTCTCGTTTCGATTTTTTATATGAAGTGTGTTTTGTTTTTCTTTAATGAAGGACAAAACTTCATGTTTATGCCATATCCAAAAAAAGGAACTTAAAATGCCTTATATCTCAGCTCTTTCTCTGCCAAGGCAAATCTCTAAAAGTAAGAATGATCTCAGGAAAATAATACCTTTCTCTAATAGTAAATAACTTTGTAACAAAGCAGTTATTGTTCCTCCCATCTCTATCTTAGCCATGAAGACAACAACTGCATAATTGTCTGGTGAGACAATCATTTTCCTAGCCAAACATCAAGGGTAATCCTTCCTCCCCCAACCTACAGTTATGTCTGGTTGCTGTAGGTGGACCTATTAGCAGGGGAAGGCCCTGAGCTGAGATGTGGCTCGTGAGAGTGCACTGTTAATGCTCACAAAGCTGGAGTAGGTGGAGCACAAAACTATAGACCTAATCCTGTTTTCTCCAGAGCAGAACCACCAAAGAATAGTGGTTCTCATAGAAGGAATGGTTCTAATAGTAGGACTGGTTCTGAGATGGGATGTTAAAATGATTCTCCAAGGGTACCTCAGCCAAAATGACCCCTGGATCAAGCGTCAAGCATTCCTCAGGGGCAGCTCGGCTTCCATGGGGATTAGCCACGAGGATGGAAATTAAGCTGCAGTGGGAGACCCTTGCATAGTCACCTTAAATGGACCCAATGACCTTGGTCATTTCTGAAGCATAGTACATTACGTGATTTCTCAGGAAGGTGGACACTTGAAGAAATTTGTTAGATGGAGCCATCCGGGTCAGTTTGTATGACCTGTGACTGAACACAGTCATCTCCCTCTGGCTGCTGGAAAGCACAACTCTAGAAGCATATTTCTTCTTTCTTTCCTCTCATTATTGTGCCATTTCTCACAACTTTTTTCTGTTATAGTAATAGGTACAATGTTGACCACACACTTATTTTATTGAGATAATCTTGCGTGGAAAGCTCCTTTAATCCAAATCACACAGGATACTGAGTAATGTTCCCTTAAATATAACATAACGATAATAACCGTAATGTGAGTAATAAAGGCAGAGTCGGGGGTGGGGGTCGGTGGAGCTTTGGCTGATTGTAATTAACTAGTTAAGTGGAACACAAAAAGACATGTCCATAGTGTTGGGGGAGGATGGGGCTCTAACCAACTCTGAGGATTGACAAGTAAAAAAATTTGTCTAGGACTTTTTTGTGGGGGAAGCAAAATGATGACAAAAAAGCAGAGATAAAAGGCACTTCCAAAATAGTTCTCCCCTTACAGTGAACCAGAGGATCCTGTCTAAGGACCCGATAAAGAGCACAGCTGGAGCTCATCCAGACCTCATTTGCCCTGTTCTACATAGACACAATTCTCCCCACAAAGACTTATAGATCAAGAGTACACACCTCTCATGTTTCTGGTCTCATAGTCTGGCCTGCACCTCTCAGTTTTCAAGGTACAGTGCAGTAAATACTGGAATCCTACCCGCTCCCATAGAAAAATCTCCTGACACAACGTGACTCCACATATCTTGACTATATTCAAAACAGCATTCTCTGCAGCTGCATTAAATTGTGGGTAAGGAGAACAGAGTCAGATTAGGGTTAGAGAGAAAAAGTCTGAATTCTGTTTAGAGCAGCAATCTTTTGCTCAGAGAGTCAGAGAGCAAGAAAGGAGGGCAAAGACCTGTTCACCCTCTTATCGCACTGATAGGAGATGGACTCCACGCTTTTCCCCACCATTCTCTGTCTGAGGGAGCCACAAGGGAAGACTGGGAGGTGCTATTGTTGATGCACTGCTAGACACAAACACAGATAAGATACATGACGAAGAAATGAGCACAGGGAGGACATCATTGGCTTGACATCTACCAGTGCAAAAGAGGCTTGAAATTCTGATGAAAGGAATAGTATATTTGTACAATTTCATTAAGATAGGTGAAAGGAAACAGGGAGGATGTGTTGAGATTTTCCATCTGTTCTTCAGGCGATGTTATTGCTTTCTCGCTAAAGCATCACAAGACCCTGAGAAAACAATTCTCACCAGTACTGCTGCCAAGAGGATTAAAATACTCTGTGTCTCTCTGATGATAAAATCTGTTGGTTTCTGTCAGTTAAACCAGCGTGTAAATCACTCTGTATTGACGCATAGCTATAATTTGGTAGTTTGGAGACTAAGACAATGAAAAAAATGCTCTGTCAATTTCATGAGTTCATGAACACTTTGATTGAATGAAAGATGTCAGCCGGCTAGAAAATAATGTGCGGGCAGACAGCAAGAAAAGAAACTGAAAGCCGTTTAGGGAAACATTGAGGGGGGNGCAGAAATCTAATAGAGATATGACCAGTTAGGGGAACCAGTCTGAGAACAGGCATCAGAGCGCGTGACTGGAGTAGCTGAACACCTCTTTACCTTCCTGAAGCTAACCTGCTTTCCCAGCCTGCAAAATCCTGGCTATGCATCTCTTTTTTTCAAATCAAACATAACTTGTCAGTAACCTATTTTATGTAGGCATGGCTTAGCAGCATACATAGCTAAAGCACAAACAAATTTTTTTTTTGCAAAACAAAAGGTTTTGATCATTTTGGAGGCCAAAAAGACTATTCAAGCCAAATATGGGCACAAACACATTAGTGCACAAAGCAAATTAGGTAGGGGTTGTGAAGAAAATGACTGGTTTTGGCTACAAACTTATGTAACTGGCATACAGAAGGGCCAATGTCAATAATAATTATACAATCAAAATAACAATACAAAGACTAAGTGTTAATTTTGCTCATTGTGTTTACAAATTATTTGCAAGTGTAAACATCTAACGCTGTGTGGTGATAAATCCAACATACCCAGGCTATTTATTTGATGCTGATTACATGTAAATATTGAAAATGGTTTTCTAATTTTGAAATGAGAAGGCAGCTAATATATAAAATGTAAATTAAAATGTTTCTAAACACAAAAAGTAACTAACAATAACAAAATTGTTTATTGAAAATGCATGTGTTTTTCAAATTTTCAATAACATTTTATAAAGAAGGATGATCAAACGTCTTTTGTTTGTCTTTAGTTTAACAAGTTAAGGTTCTATAAATATATAACACCATCCACCTAGAGTTAATGTTTCTGTTTTTGTCCTGTAAAGTTTATTTAAGGGCAACTTTTGGTCAACCCTAAGCAAAAAAGTACATAGCCTGTCTTCCCTTTCAGCACAGTACTTTCATGGTAGAAAATGCTAAACTGCTGGATGTGGTGTACTTATGTGTATTATCTCTGTCCTCCTCCATAGAATTATCAGCTTACAGCTGTACTTTACCAATGCATACTTGCCCTGTGGTGGTAGAGAGTGAGGGAAAACATGAAACATTACCTCGGCAGTCTTGTGACTTTCTAAACGTTAAAGCATGTCACAAGTTGTTTTATCTCTGTGTAAACAGCCTTAAATTAATTGTATTGCGTGAAGACAAATTCTTTTTAAAAAAAGATGTGGACATTAGAATAGGTAGGGGAATTAAAAAATGCTTGATAAAAGTGCATTTTTAACAAGTGATAAAGTGTTGTGATATTTATTACAGAACGTCAGATTTTTACATTAGGTGCTTATGAGTGCTTTATCACCCAGTAATTGTGTAAGGTTCAAATAAGCTTCTCTAGATTTACAGGTAGGGACACATACAAACCTGAGTTTCTTTTGTGTGAACAGGTGCTAATGAAATGTGAATAAGTCATATATTATCCAGATATGACAAATGTTAAGTGTAAATGGGACCTCAGTTATTGTGGCCCCATTTTGCTCAAATACAGGTGTGGCTACCTTAAAGTCATTATGACAACAAAGGTGAGGCATGTTTGATGCTTCAGGCGGAAAAGCTTGACCCAGTTGGCATTTGTACAGGAATCCTGTTTGGGTAGTGCTGAATGCTAATAGTTGGAGCCACCTGTCAATCACAGAACTGACCTTTGTATGAGGTTTCTAGGATTTAATGAGCAGTTAGGATAAGATTAGGTTACAGTTTGAGCTGAAACCTGACTGCTCATTTTCTCCACCCATTGTGCATTGTAACATTTTGTTTTGTAAAGTTGTCTAACAAGTTGTCGTAGTTGAAAGCCCTCCACCCACTTCTTTTATAAGCTAAGCTTGTACAGTGTGTTCTTCCTTCTGTGCTTAATCAATGTAGTTAATATTTAAAAGCCTAAGAACAGTTTTTTTTTTTAAGATTGACTTAAAAAAAGACCTTTACAGTGTTTAACACTTAAAACATAGCTAGGAAAGAGGCAGCAGTTTCGAAACAGCAGTTGTGACAAAATTCTTATATGCAAATGTTCTGGCAAAACAAGTATTTCTTTGTCCAAATCACATTGTCTGAGTAAAACCAAGCCTGAATTAAATATCACATCCACAAAATGGTTTCAGTGTAGTGAACTGTACACAGGATACCCAATTCTTTCATGTTTGAAATTGCAGTGGTCCAGAACTTAAGTTATTCTTTGTTGGTCAGCAACAGAACAGGCCATGTTAGACTGTCACAAGGCCTTTGGTAAAGCCTTCCCCTAAAAAGCATCCTTTTCCTCAGATATCCTCTTCAGTGAAAGACTGACAAACCCATGCATAGCACACCATAATTTCCTCTCCAGTATGTCTGTACTAGAGAGCACAGGAAGGGCAGGGGCAACATGAAGTCATGACCTTGCAATTATAAGTTGATGTCATAATTATGACATAGTTTCTGATAAATATTTGTTATTCATAGCCCGACTATCAAGGCATTATTGCTGATTAGATTATGATGTATGATGAGTTGAAGTATTGTTTTCTCATTATCTACCCTGGCCCTGGTTTCACACAAACCCCATCATTGTGGTTTCTTAATACAGACGAAGCTCTGGACACTAAACACCAATGATAAGAAAAAGAAATGAAAGAATCCAAAAATGTACTAAAAAGTAGCTGGAGGCGACACTGCAATTATAACTTTCTGCATGAGATTATCCACAGTTTGTTTCAATTTATGTACAATTGGATCACATGAAAATGACAGAGCGACAAGAAAACAGCTCACTTTCTCTAGCAGTACCAGTAAATAAACATGCATTCGGTGACATGAAAGACATTCCACTTTATTACTGCTAGAAAAAAGAGCAGACAACCCGTGGCGCCAACCATTTCTATATTTCTGTTTGACGTTTAGAAGCCTTGTTTTCATTATACTTCTCAAAGGGTGAATTATAATCAGAAATGATTACTTCTTTTCTACCCTAGATGTTATATCACACAGGAATAAAACATTAAAAGTTATTATATTTAGTAATGTTGTTGCTAAAAACATGGCTCTGACTGTACTGCTGCAGTGGTGGATTTATTCTGGGTTAGAAAACTTGTACATTGTGGTCATTTCAGTTTGCTCTTGCCAACTTGCTAACTTCCCTGTTAATCAGCAATTCCTTTTTTACGTTGTTTGACATGCAACCCCAGGCCAAGTTAAAGCCCATGCCTATGTTAATCCCTGGCAGGCTCTGTTTTAGGCAATGGGCTTAAAAGGTCTAAATCTGCCAGCACAAACAGCACAAGGACCTTATTAAAGGAGTCCAGATCAACTTTATGGTGTTGACGAAGCATAATATGATAGTAGTTTGACACAGAAAATCGTGATTGTTGACACAGAAATGGGTTATTGTTGTGACATTAGATCACGCACAAGTTTCTCTCCACATTTTACAGGCTCAGCAGGGGCCTAAACACAAGCTCTGTCTTGTCTTTTTCATGAACAGCACATTGTTTAGACTCAAAGCTAGCAAGTTTCATGCTTCTCAATGCTAATATAAATCAAGCAAATCTCACCTCAACTTTATTTAAACAGCTGGATCAGCTCAAATCAAATCCATAAATTCAGAAGCTGAGCTGCATCAGACTCTGTTCAGACTGTTCATGTTTAGCTTTGAGAACATGTATACACATATCAGTTGTGAACTCTGTATTCCACTCTGTATATGCTTTAGATAGTTTTCCTCCATCAGGCATTCATGGCAGCTAGATGACCAGAATAAATTTTAGTAGGGTTGTATGGCACAGCACTCTAATTACTGTTTCTGTTCCCACACTTCACTTAACTTTATAATTGGCTTGCCTTTTTCGCTGCCATTAATTACATGATTTCATATTCCATTAATGACTGTAAGAAAGAGACACACCTCACTTTTTCACACTAATTAACAGTTGCTTTTCTACTTATCCTCACGTTTCAGCAGTGCCTCCATCCTGTATCTCAGACCTTTCTCTCACTCACAAATAGGCTCATTAATTGATTTATATACAATATTTCTCATGTCATTTCTGTTGTTTTTTTTCTATTTTTATTAGCACCCCTACCCTTCAGAAGAACAGAAAAAGCAACTGGCACAAGATACCGGGCTCACTATACTACAAGTGAACAACTGGTAAGTCAATTGTACTTTTGTGTTTACATGCAATCAATAGATTTGCCTCTGGCAAACGGTTCCTAATGATTTGAATTAATACACTCTCCTCCCCCACTTTTGAACCCCCCATCCGTCTCCCACTTATCGCCTCATCTCCCTTCAGATCAATTCACCCAAAGGGATTTTTCCAACATTTTTCTTTTTCGTTCGCACATTCAATTGTGAATCTCTGTGAGAATAGTAATTCTTGTTGTTCTGAATCCTGTAACATGGGACTCTTTGTTTGCATTCAACCAGCTAAGTTCTGTAAACTTTGACTGAGCCTTTTGCAACAGTGTGTTTCTTCAAAGAAGGCTATCAGTACATACTTAGTTTCTAGCTGTGTCTGATAAAGAACCTGAGATTAGAAGTGGGGAAATGAAACCAAACTCAGGCGGGAACTTCTGATGTATAAACACAACAAGGAACCTTTACTGCATGTTACTTCTTAACAACCTTACCAGGTGACATGACATTCTGTTTACAAATTCTCTCAGCTCTTTGTCAGAGATTAATATTGCTTAAGCTTTGATTACATGCATTTTGCTGAATAATCCAGCCTTGATGTTGGCGCCGCTGACATTAACACACAAAAATTAACACACAAAAAAAACATTCTAAAACAAATTACTAATGACTTGTAATCTGTAACCTAATTCAAATATCACAATATAAAAGATTATGTGGTTCATTTTGGATTACCTCAAGGCCACATATACAAAGAAAGAGTAAACAAAATTAACTAAATGACATAAAAGTCTTTTGTATACCAACAAAACAATCTTACCAGTTGGCAAAATGGCACTGTTTTCTATTAGATCAAGAAAATAATGGTAAAGTTTCCATCTAATTAAAGCATTATGGTCATCAAAAATAATTTTGTATTCTCATTACATACACTTCACAAATATTCTGTTACTTCCAAAGGCTATTAACAAAGCATCTCTTGTTATATACACCAGAGACCAGGAAAGACAGAGTGATGGGATATGTATTAAAGCCCATTACACAAAATGCAATTCCTGACAACATAATCCTTACCATTGTTCAGTTTGGTACCTTGGAGACGACTGGTGACTATAAGGCCTATCAGTTGGACACAGGCTGACAGATACAAGGGAAATTTGTTGAGGTTATCAATTTCTATGACCCCACAACAACCCACAGGAGATCAATTCTTTAAGCAATATTAGTTAGTGGAATTACTACACACAGTGTCCTGTTCTAAACCAGCTCTCCCACTGCCAGGCCGATGCATTTTGTAGCAAAGTTTGGCTCATAAAAGAATTGTCCCACTGTCTTACTGGTTGTGTGGATGCTGGAAAATGAGCATCTGTCTGAGCCTGTGATGAGCCAGTCAGTCTAAGCAGTATTAGCTGCTTAACCCAGCATGCAGAAATTTTGCATCAGTGTGATGTGTTTGTGTGTGTAAGGGTGCAGTCGAAAGTGTGTATGAAGAGAGAGAAACATTCAGCACATTAGGTTAGAAAGTGGAATCTGTTGTTTCATAGGCTCATAGTTGCGCTTAGTAGGAAGCACATCATTGGGTGTCTCCATGGCAACCCCTAGTGATGTTACCTCCTGACCTGATGATTTTTAGAGGCAATTTCCCCAGCTGTGATTCTATTTATCGGACTAGGCAAAGCATAACGCAAACACAGCAAGCTCCCAACATACAATATAAAAACTAAAGCAACATATATGCATGTTTTTAATTTATGAAATTAAAAACATGCATATATGTTACACTCAATTATGTCTCTACAACTAACACAACAAAAATGCAATACCAAACAAGCAGTAATAAGATGGAGCTAAACAAAAGATCAGCTGAAAATTACAGCTTCTCTAACAAGCTCTGCTGCCGTAGACTTGTTAACACACATGTACATGTCCATTATTGATGAGAGACGTGGACTGAAGATTAAATAAGAAATGCTAAAGGCTGTGTAGGGTGTGGATCACTCATGAATTATTGGTGCTAACATAACATAAGGGACCTTCTCTAAACTAGATTCGCAAACTTACAGTATGTATGTATGTATATATTGTTTAATCAACATGCATTGAGAATGTTGGAAAAGCATTCAGCAAATCCAAGTATGCCCAATAGATGTACATTTAATCACACTCTTGTGGACACCCTTACGCACACATGAGCATAGACACACATGCATAGGCACACAAAGGACACGCATGAGCACACAGAGACGTCTGAGACGCAACAAGCAAATGTGGTGTCGAGGAGGGAATATGGATCAACAGCCAGATTTATTTTTGGAGGCATATGTCAGAGGTTTGATAGGGATGATGTACAATCATATTAAGATATTTAGGTACAGTCAGTTTCGCTGCAGGCATAAAAAAGTGAATGAAAATGAAGCTTTAGCAGAGAGAGAAAATACAGAAGCATGAAAAAGAAAAGAGGCAGACAGACAGAGTAAAGTTTTTAGTCTTTGACGATAAGAGGAAGCATTCTGAGAACACTATAAAGATCAGTGATGTAAAATCAATGGGCTGGTCATCGGGTTTCACATGTTGCCCGTTCTTCCCTTCCTGATGGAATTTAATAATCCCTTTAAAGATGCTGTTTAAACCTTAGCGATGGATTGTTTTGTCAATAAGGCGGCTTTTATGAAAGTCTTAAAAGCATGGAGTGAAGTGTGGCGAGGCTACTTTAGAGGAACAGCGTCCACACACCCGGGATCAGGTTTCTGTGCCTGAGAGAAGAAACAAGAAAGAAAAAAGAGAGAGAGAACTGGATGACTGGCATGCTTCACTTCTCTGACAACCAAGCCCGCCCATGTCAAGAGAAGTTGAAACTTGTTCAAGAAAAGCTCTGGATGATTGCTCTGTGTGTAGTATTTGGCAATGTTCATATGACCTGAGGGAAAATAAGACCTCTGACCCAGCAGGTATCGCGAAGAGATGACAGACAACATTTTTACCTATAGAAAAGAAAACTCACAAATTGAATATTTCTAATATATAATTAAACTAAAGACCTATACATAATTTCACATGTCTATTAGAACTTCTGAAGCACTAGTCTATGTTTAAAATGAAGAGATTTTGAATTTAAATGAATTAAACCTTTTATTTTATAACCTTGTGACTAGTGACAATAAAGGCTACTGCTACTACTACTATTGCTTTTGTATTTTAAAAGTATTTAAAAGCTATACAGATTCATTTTACAGATCTGTACTACTAGCATATATCAAAAATTGTCTCATTTGTAATTCTTCTAAGAAATTTAAGAATAATCTGAGAAAAGGAAGATTCTGAAGAAAACTGTTACTGCTCCAGATTTACCAAAGAGCGTACTGAGTACTGCTTTTGTGCTATGTGTCAGTATGTGTGCATGAGCGACAATCTGTGCAAGTTATACATGCATGCATGTATAACTGTGAGTGTGATTGCACATGTATGAATATGTGTGTATTTGCATGACCACACATATGCCCTGGCCCACAGGATACAAGCAGGTCTGGGTGACATGAGTCAGAGCCTGTGTCCCGGAGCACTCTTCACACAGTCTATCTGTCAAGGTGCTTTAGCGTGAATATCCGTGGCCTTTCAACAAAATACCAACACACTTTGGGGTCAAACCACCAGACAAAAGACATATTTACACCAGAGAGACACCAAGCACGCCGGCCCAGCCTACACCCTCAAAATCCCCTCGCTGCATCAGGCAAAGATGGATGCATTGTGGAGAGCTTAGCTCTATGAAGCTGAATGAAAATAAGGATTGTTTGCCTTCCTGCACAGTTGGGCTCAGGCTGTTTTTGAGAATTTGCTAACAATTCTGCTATACTGGAATTTCAGCACTTGCTCAGACCTGATCTCTATCTGTGTTGTGTCAACAGCAGACAAGTTGGAGTGGTTCTGTGTGTGCTTGTGTATGTGTGTGCGTTTAGGTGTGTTGGACTATGTGTATGTGTATGTGTGTGTTTTTATGAGAACAGTAAAGTTAAAATAGTTTCTTGTTTCTGGGAAAACGTATTCCTATATGCTGAGATACATGTGCAAGGATGACTCTTTGGTAATAAGTTGTTGATATGTGCATGTGTATAGGATATGTGTATGTGTGTGTGTATGTATTCGTACAGAGTCTGTGAACCATACATGGGTGCACCCCTACTCTCTCTATTTCTCTTGCTGTCTTACATCACAATGAGCCCCAGGCACAGCCTACGTTTTTTTTTCATTTCTCTTCTTTTTATCCTCTTTTTTTGTGAGTGAATGAGTACATGACAGACGGGTCTGCACTACAGCATATTGGTTATGTTTATAAATCTAGGAACAGATTGGCTTGCTGATTAGCGAGCAGACCACTGATTAGCTAATGAGCTTTTAGCATTACAGTGATTGCAAGGTCAAGCTGAACTTTACCTCTCAAACAACAACCACAAAAATAAGCATACAAGAGTGAGTAACGCCTCATGTATTTCTTACCATATGTATAATCATAAAAACTGTATGGAATATCATATTGCTCAGGTGAATGCCTGGTTGCTAGTGTGTGGTTGGTAATGTCAGTGAAGTCTTATGTGAAAGTGTGATCATAGTAAGGTCTTATATACATGTGTGTCAATAGAACTGACGGTGCCAGCATAAGCTCTACACCACCCGGCAGAGACCACCACGGTTACAGCTAGGCAGAGAACCATTAAACCTGCCAATGTGATGTAATTTCCTGTTGCTGTCACACACACCCCAAGTCTGTGGGGTTTATTTGTTTGTGTGTATGCCCAGACAAAGACGCAGTGCCCTCTGGCCCAAGCACTGGCCTACGGCATCAGGCTACAGGAAAAGCCCTCAGAGATAGACTCCAACATGGAATGAAGAATGTTCCAATGTTGTGTTTGTGAAGTGGGCATGCAGTAGTGCCCTCCCTCACTGATGTATTATTGCTCTCTTTCTCTTGCTCTCTCTGGACTGGGTGGAGAATCAGAAGAGAGCAGGCAGGCCACTTCCATGCCAAGAATGACCTCATAGTCCCAAGTTTCAGAGGAGTGTGGAACCGTCTTTTTTTCCCTCTCTCTGAAGCACGTCCAGCAGATCGCAATAGAGTGGTTACACTCAGATTTGTTTTTCAGTGGTTGGTTTGAATGCTGCAGTGGAGGAAGATCAGAGTGATGATCTCCTTTCGCCTCAGGCTGGAGGTGTTTGGGTTTGTAGTCTTCCTACATGTTCCTGGCTGTGTTCTTCTCTTGAGCAACTCACTGCAATCACCACTGTGCCTCTTGCTCTTTCTCACCAATTGGTTGTGTGTTTATAAAGTGTGTTCCTCAGCCCCCAGGCGGCGGCCCCACTCTTTAAAAGCAGCTTTAGAGGGGACTTCACAGCTCTGTTAATGGAAAGGTTTCGACTTTGTTTGGCAAGCGGGGCTTGTGGGGGTGAACCGGGGGTGAGTTTGCTGAAGTAATGGCCAGCCTCTGTTGGAGGGGGGCTGATGTAGCAGGGATTATACAACCCCTGCTTGAGATTTACCCAAAAGCCCCCTTTACGTCTGTTTTTCTTGGACAAGCTGTTCTACTGGGCTAAAATGGGCCAGGTAATCCCTATAATGTCTGTGGGAATAAGAACCACGCAAACCCAGGCAACATAGACACTGAAACATTTAGGGACAGCCTACATTTAAAAGTAGGATTAATTATCATATAATCCAATAATTACAACTATTTAAGAGTCTCAGAAAGAATTTGGTATGGTTCACATTGATAACCACATTTTGGCATCTCACAAGCTGTAAACAAGAAATCAAGAATGGGTGCCAAACTTCTATCCATTAGATGCTAGCTATTTTCAACCAAGAAAAAACTATGGACAGTTATTAAGTAGTGTGTGTTCTGTGAGTGTTTTTTTTCACATTTCAACAAAATGAAGCTTTCTTAAAAATTTGTTAGGAAAGATAACCGTATTACTCTTATGGGACTCCAACTATGCAGACTAGTCCAAGATGCAGCACAGGGACCGAGGGGGAGGCCAGTGTTATTAAGAATGTGAAGAAAGGTGAGAAAGGCAGCAATGTGCAGCAACGGAGGGTGTGATGGGAGCTGAATGGAATTGTCTGGAGGTGAGAGATGCAAGTGGGTAACACTAAGTTGGTCCTTTATGCACGTCCTATTCCCCCTTGCCAAACTCAGTTTTGAAATGGGTTTTTGAAAACGTTCAAAAGTGAACGCCACTCCTCCAGGACTGGGTGCTATGGGCTGATTAATAGGAGTGTGTAAATGCATGTGTATGTGAGAGAAAGAGAGCGGGCAGATTGGGGGGGAGGCAGGAGTGTAAATGGAATTTTTGCAGCAAACAGCTGGACTAGTTTATTTAAACACAGGCAGTCCACAGCAACTGACCCCAGTTTGACTCTGAAAGGGAGGAGCCAAGATGGACTTTTATGACTTTGAGACAGAGATGAGATGAATGCATTTATAAAATCTCGCTCAAAACATGCCAACATGTGAACTACTAATTGCTTAGTAGTTTTTAAACTAAGTATTTAATAGTAGTACTATTGCTTTATTCTTAGAGAAGGTAAATGAATCTCTAAGAATAAAGTTGGTCACCCAAGTAGTTTTTACTTAGTGTCTGTATTAAGATCAGATAGTTGAATTATAACAGTCAAACTAAGATAGCCACTGTTGTAAAGGCTACTTTAAGATGGCATGTAAACATACAACTCATGTTGTAGCAGTACAGCTACAAGCATTTCATTTAAATTTCATTTAGATTTTCTTATTAAAAGAAATCTTCAAACATATAGCTTTCAGATATAGAAAAAACTCATGCTACTGAAATAGTTACATAAACAACATCTCTGCTGTTAGTTTCTCCTCTAACAATGGGTTAAAACACAGGGTACTTGATAAAGCACTCCAACTTTATTTGAACTGATAATTACAAAAACCTCAAAACATCTTTGCTGTTTTAGTTTTAATGCATTTGTTGAGGTAGGATTCCTGCCGAGCCACAGATGCAGATCCGATTTATCCAGATCATTCTATTCCATCAGTATTACGGATATGCCTGTTTGTGGGTTTTTAATATACATGTAAATGTAGCTGAGTGTGTTGAAATGCGATTTCATGAGTGAATTTGGTCCTCAGTAGTCATGGATGCACCTTCTCACACAGTTTACATCTTAGAGAGAAGAAACAAGCAAAGGAAGGGGGCATTTCTGAGAAAAATGGCACACTTCATATGCATTTAGATAGACATACTGAAATATAACCTTTTGTATCTTCAATCCGGATTTTTCCAGCAAGCCTTATTAAATTATTCTTTAATTGGTCACGCAACAAAGGCAGCTGATGAAAAAGACAATTTCTTGCTTTTAATTGGCCATTTCACGTGCCGTTCGTGCTACACCTGTGCGTTTGTAATAAGAGTGGGATATTAACAGAGGGCCTGGCAGACCAGAGATCAGATCTGCTGTCAGTGCAGACAGGAATGAGCAATAGTGCTCCAACATATTATGAAACACACACAGAACAAAATGAGAAGAACCACATTCTGGCCCCTATCAAGGTTCATTTGGCTCATAAGCACTCTCAATTTAATCTTTTTCTCTCCCTTTTTAGTTAGGCTCTGTATTTTTAACCCTCTTTTTTTACTCTATTTCAGAGTTGCCACTAGCGGCGTTTTGCTTTAAAATAGCCCCCCATTGTCCCAAGCCGGGCTGAATAGTTGGCTTCATTGTGTGCCTATGGGAAGTAGAAACTGAACAGGCCATAAACGCAGTCCTATAGCGCGGAGAGGTCAGGCAAAGGTGAACTTTAACTCCTAATGGAGGCGGCAGCTTTAGCCCAGCCCGTATGGCTCTCTGCTCCTTTTGATTGCCTTCTTAACCGTCAGCGCCAGGGCGTCCGCCTGGCTCTCAGAACAGAGCATGACCATTCTTTCTCTTTTTCCCTGCACTTCTACAGCCCCCCATCCCCCGCATGGTATTGTGTAGCACTTGCCCTTTGTTCCAGCATTCTGCGCATCTGGCCTTAGATATCGTGAGGAGAGAGAGAGGAAGCTTAAGATACCTTTAAAAAAGAAGAAAGAACAGCCATTTCCACAATTAAAAAAAGCAAGTAGAAAAAGGCAGAGGGAGGAAAATCCAAACGGCAAAGGTCAGCAGATAGACAACACTGTCCCCCCTTTGACCCCAGCCTGAGATGAAGGCAGTAAATGGAATGCCTAGTCCGAGACTCCCTTTGCACTTCAGCCCACTGCTGGTGATAAAACTCCAGACATTCCCTCATTTGATGGTGCACTGCCATGTCAGTACATTCCTCCCATTCTCTTTTTTCATGCATTAAGGTGATGTCGTAGAGTGATATTGTTGATAACTATATGGGAGACTATATTAGAATTGTGTCCTCTGGAAAAATAGGATTAAGATTTAATGGAACCTTCTAATAAAGCTATAAGCCAAAAGCTTATATCATTACAGTAATGTCAGGTTGTTTTTAAGTACAATGCAAGGTCAACGACACTATAAAGGTTATTAATAAAACATTTAACGTTACATTTTTAATAACAATATTCCAAATATATACTTTTACAGCAAATAATGTTTCATTACTTTATAAGCAAAATACATACTTTATTACTAAACATAAAGTTCAGGTTTGTGTTTATCTAGATTTTTCAAATGTTTCCAATACTCTTAACCAATCAAAACTTTGAGTCAGAACTATGTATTTTATAATTAAGAAGCCACATGCTTTCCAGATGCCCTTTTGAACATCTCTTTGTCTGTCATTTTGCTAGTCTGTTAGTAGTTAGTTACATTTTTTCTTTATTTCTCTTTTCTCACTCTCTTACGCCACCGCAAAGCTCTCCTTCCTTGGTTTTCTTAGCCTGAAAAGAGAAGCAGGGTTTTTGTTTTTCATAAAGTCTTTTAATTCCCCCTTAAAGGATGAAATGGAAGTGTCCAACTGTGGAAACAGCAGGAGGATATAAATCAAGTTGGAACCCCAGAGTTTGGTCCCTTGGAGGTGACCAGGGTCATAGGGTCACCACAAGGGATTAAGGCACAACTAGGCCAGAGCAGTCTAATGTATGGTGTGTGGAGGTTGAAGGTCAAAAGCTACTAAAACCAGAAATGTTTTTGTCACCAAATGTTATGTGCAATATGCAAAATGAGGTGCATGTAATCTCAGCTGGCTCTTTTTGGTGAAGAAAAAAAATCACCTCAATAACTCTCAGTTGTATTATTCTCCCTCTAGGCAAACAAGGAAAAAGAAAACATGGATTGTTCTTGTGTTCTTTGACAAAGCAACATTTTTTTCTGTTAGCAAACGTTTCCTAAACAAATTAATTCCTGTGGTGCAAATCAACTGTTACATCTGGCATAAGGCGTTTAAATGAGTTGACTGTTTAAAAAAAGTCTTTTGAACATGCAAAGAAAAAGGAAAAACACAATTTTGTTTTTAAAGTTCTTTGTGCACTTGTGCTTAGTTGGCAATATATATTGAGGCAGCACAAGTTTGTACAAGTCAAAAGCTTTGTGAACATTTCTGTGTTATGGAACAACTCTCTGACACTCCCAGTAAAGCACAACAGGATTAGTAAAAAATCCCTCAATAACCCCTCTGATTAGTTATTATGGGCTGGGCAGCAGCAAGCTTCGACGAGAGTGTTTATGAAAAGAAATCCAGTCTACTTTCCCTTCATGTGATCATAAACCTGACGAAACTTTGCATCTTCCTGTCTCTTACAGGTTCATTAATGCAAGAAGGAGAATAGTGCAGCCGATGATCGACCAGTCCAACCGAGCAGGCAAGTCCCCCATAATTTCTGTTTTCAAGTCCCGCAGGCGAAAGCCCCCTACAAGCTATGCACCCGGAGGCCCTCCTGCTGATAAATACTTAGCCCAGCCCGGATGTCAACAATAATTGACCACTAAAATCCATCCAATTAACCCAAAGAACTAATCATGCTGACTTGGGCGCTATATAACCCAGTGATGGAGGAAAGCAAGCAAACACACAATGGATTAAACTATTTTTTAACTGTAACTACAACTGAGGCTTCAGCACCTAAATATTTGACTGCTCTTCTAAAACAACTAGAAAACTAGAAACCTATTTGGCTTAGCAAAAAAGAAGATAATAATATTCAGTATATTAATTTTAATTTGTTTTATTTTGCCCCCCAGCTTCTTCTCCGTTCTTTTTGTTAGTGGTGCTCTGAGTGCATGGCTTGTTGTAGACTGCTGTAAAGTTTATTACCTGTAATAGGGTTCAGGGGGCAGGGTTGCATTAGGGGTTCAGTAAAGTTCAAAGGCATTCATTGGGGTTATGCAGTTGTTTTTGACCAAATAACCCAACACACAGACAGTTAAAAAAACAGTGTAAACTCACAGTAAGTACATCTCAATTAGCTCATGTGAAAAAGAAATTATCACTTCCTTATCATCCATTTTTTATTGAACAGTCTCACAAGTATTGTGAATGTTGAAATTAAATTTTGTGATGTCCAACAATATATCCTGTATATATGTACGGCTTTTTTTCAGTACAACATTGTTGAGCATGTTCTGTCAAGTGTGTTATCGCTAATGAAACAAAAAAAGCTGGGCAAAATGCATCATCTGTGTGTGCGTTAACAGATGATGTTTCTCCTGTGACTGAAACGTAATTAAAAACATTAATTGACCACTGTTCATTTCCCCCCACATTCCCTCACCGTGCCCTCCTGCAGTAAGTCAAGGAGCCCCCTACAACCCAGATGGTCAACCCATGGGAGGCTTTGTGATGGATGGTCAGCAGCACATGGGAATTAGACCACCTGGTAAGACCTTGGCGAGTCTTCTTCTCCTCTAACATCTCCCACCTTCCCACAAGTCCCCCTCACTACCTTCTTCTCAGTCTGTCTCTAAGACCCTAGACTAGCACAGGTGTGGTCAAATGCATTATATCTCTTTGTTCCCTCGCATTTTAATTTTAAGCCTCTTCATTTCTTGTATCCATTGTCCCAGAATTTGCTGCTTCTCTGTGTCTATTTTTCTTCCACCTTGTGCAAGTGGTCACTGTCGCTTACCACTAAACCCCCCACCTCACCAGTTAAGCTGCAGGATTTGTCTAAAGACAGGCTTCTTTCCAGCCTTTAGCTTCTGAATGCATTATTTACTTGTTTGTTTACTTGTATTGTCTCATTTGTACCATATGTTTTTTCTCTCCTCTCCTTTAATTAATAGGGGATTGTGCTTTTGTTTCTTGACCTCCTTTCGTGGTCATGGTCTACTTATTTTCTCATCTTTCTGCATCTTCTTCGATTGTTTTCTCTCCTTTTAGGGCCTATGAGTGGGATGGGCATGAATATGGGCATGGAGGGACAGTGGCACTACATGTAATCTACTAGTTAACCAATCGCAAAGCAATGGGGGAAGTAAGTACAAAAGCAGGGTCATCAAACATTCATGATTTGTGACAAATAATTTGATTTGCTTTTATGAAATGGGAGTAAAATGGGTCTTTTCTTTCCAAACAACATGCTGCTTTTTCCTGCTTACCAATACTAATATTTTCTTATGTGTAAAGATTATTCTGGGTGACAGGTTTTTTGCAGTTTGTGTGTTTTTGTTTTTGTTTCATGTTTCTGTGATCTGTGCACTCCTTTCTGACTTTAGAACTCAACCATATGATTAAACAGACAACAAGTTGTGTAGTAGGAGAAAATCAGTGTGAGTGAGAGAGAGAGAGAGAGAGAGAGAGAGAGAGAAGGAGGGAGAAAGGATAGTTGTATGGGGAAATGGAATGGTGGAGGGATTGAGATTGGGGTTTGGGGTGAAAGAAGAGGAGGGGTGCGTTACCATAGCAACAGACTGATTGGCAAAATGTGAGCAGTCTGCAGCAGTGCAAGGAGAGAAAAGTGCATATCCCCAAAGTGTCATAAATCTGTCTCCCTACAGTTGATGCATGAGTTACATTTAAACACCAACCTGCGAGGCAACGCACATAGAATCACTTTCTAACCTCTCAGCCAAACACATAGCCACACATTTGGAAATTATGTCAGCTTTGCATGGAATGTTTTAGGTGGAGCTGCTTCTATCGACCCTGACTTGGTCCTCTGTTTTCTTGTCTGTCTTTCCTAATAGGATTACTAATAGCAAAGGCAGGGGAGAAGAAGGAGTGCAAAATGGAGGTGTGCACAGCAGGGTACACAGCTTAGTCCAGCCTAATTGACTATATCCAAATTAAATATGCCATCACAGGCAGTGTGACAAATGGATTTGACTTATTTGGTATACAAAAATAGTGATCACTAATGCGGCCACGCACAGAATGTCTCTGTTGTCAAAGGTACTCCCTACTTCACTGTATTTAACCAAGAGCTTTAAAACGCCACGTCCCTGTGCATCGTCTTTGTGTGCGTATCTAAACACTGAGAGTGTTTCCCCGTGTTCAAATGGCTGCTTACAGCAGCTGCCCTGGTTCCCAGAAGACAGGAGAGAAACCTGCTTTAAACAGCCTCAATTTGCTTGCCGAATTCTGTAATTGGGCCGCGTGTGGAATCTTAAATGAGAAAGGTTGAGGGGAAGACGAGAGCGAGGGAGAAGGGAAAATGAGGAGAGAAAAGGAGGCAGAGTGTGACAGAAATATGTCGCCATGGTGAAGAATGCCTGGTCTTTATGGCTTCATCACAAAAAATTCCTTGCTTGTCTCATTTAAATATTGTTACTTTAGTTTCTAGGTCAATTAAATGTAAGTGATGTGTTTTATACTTCATGACCAATTAAATTAATAGGTTATTACAAAAAACGTTATCTTATTTGATTAAGAGACCAAGGCTTCATTATATTTTATAAGCAATTTTCATTAGTTGATGAATTTTCCTCAAGGCGAGATTAAGCAGTTATTTGCTGCGAAGTTCCAAGACCTGAAATTAAGGTGTTCCAAGCAGTCACACTGAAACATTACTTAAAAACCAAAGCCAATTAAACCTACTTAGCAAAGCGTTATGCTTTCTGCCCATGATGATTATAGAGCTTATAGCTCTCAGAAACAATACACCTGTCAGCGTGGATAAAGCCTAGCTACTCAAGCAGAAGAGGTCGAGCCTTTGATAAATGAGGGAACAACTGTTTTATGACCATTTTCCCCACCACTCCTTGTGTTTCTTCAACAAAATTAGCCAAGAGTGACCAAAATGTTTTCATTTTAATATCTAGACAATAGTGAATACAGAAAGCATTAATTATGGGCATATGGACAAAAATGTTGCCCTCCCCACCCACACTTCAATGCCGCTGGTATGCTTTGGTGAGCTGGAAGCCCGGCTGGAGACTCCTTTGTTTGAATTTTCATTCCTACCAACCATTAAGCAGAAGTTTGTTAACCTTTTGCAGGGTCAAGGTACCCATTTTTCTGCTTTGAACTTTTACTTTAAGGGTCTTCAGGGATTTGGCTCCTGTATTGTCTGTGTTAAACATTCCCTGTTGTTTCAGTCCAAATGCACCTCTGAAAATAGACAGGCAAGGAACTCAATGTATTGATTGACTTATTAAAGGAAAAACACATTTGCAATGTGTGCCCTTTTCATGGCCGAACATTGCATTTCTGATAGAGTGGATGTTTTCCTTGTGATATTCACTGACTGACATGTTCAAGAATTGAAATCAAATACAGCAGATGACCTCTCAAAAGCTTGGGTCAGGGTGTCAACTTTGTTTGGATTGTGGGACATACAGATACACAAATACACAGGCACACACCATTCTATATGTGATTCTAAAGCTGCAACCTTAAGACCCTAAGTAGGGCAATCACAGAAAGGGTGTTTTTTTGACTAGAGGTTTGTTGCTTTGTATTGCTGTTGTCACAGGGTTAGTGGCCTTTCTGCTCATGGCACGTGCATGCACCCAGGTGAGGCCTCTCAAGTGACGTCCTTTGTAAATTTTCACCTTTCGTCTTTAATTTGAGCACAATGGTGACGTTTCTCAGTGGGGCTCTAAGAGCGAACCACAGACCTTTGCTCTTTGTGTTTAAAGTGAGATAAGTGAGGGGGAGCATGCAGAATAAAGGCATGGCTTATTTTACCTCATTTGTCATTGTTGTGGTCTCCTCTGGCAAAAAAAACTTGGCTCATGCTTAGGACACAAACCAGTTAATTTCTACCTACGTGTCATTTAGTGTTAGCCATGCACATTCATTAATACTTGTCCTAACTTTTTTTAAATATAGGCACATATAGTTATTGTTACTTACATATATTTTTGCCTTTGGATTACCTCAATATACAAGTATTTTCTCTAATTTGGCTTAACATTTTTAACACATATTTAAAAATTCCACATGGAGACTTAACATTTCTGTGTGATGATGCAAACAAAGTTTTGCGTTTTTTATTGATTTCTTTAAACTGTACAAAACAAAACCTCTTATACTTTCAAGCCACAATACAAGCAGGAATTGTTTAGTTCTTTCAGAAATATTAAAAGTACATAAAATCATAGTGCTATTCACCTTAGTGGACTGACCTTAGTGAAGGGCAGCTTTCCGGTTGTCTAGGCACAGACTATAGATAATTCCAGGTCTGATGGATACGGCACTGAGCACAGATCTCTGATGCATATAGTACCAAAGTGCTGTGGTCAGGCCAGTGAGTTAGCCCCTCGAGAGGCAACCTCTCCCACTACATTACTTTCTTCCCATTCATTATAAAGGACAATCTTTATCAAAAGCTTTTCTTACAACCACATGACTCAGTTACATATGCTTCCTGATGCTGTGATTTTCGAATCACAGAACTGTGAAGGGAATTCTTGGCTTAATGCTCTTTCTTATGGATAAATTGATAAATGTAGGATCATTCAAGTAATGTAATGTTAAATGCAGTTTCAATAATCTTAACGCTTCTCATTTTTGTTTCTCCCTAGGACTACAAGGCATGTCAGGGGATTACATGTCACACGGTGGCTCAGTTGGTATGGCTATGGGACAACCAGGCTACAGTGCCTCTCAGATGCCCCACCACCCAACTCAGTTGAGGCACGGCCCTCTCGTGCGTTCCTACATCCCTGGACATTCCCACCACCCGGCGATGTTGATGCACGGAGGACCACCTCACCCTGCTATGCCCATGTCAGCCTCTAGTCCCCCTATGTTCAATCCAGGAGACCTTACAATAGGAGGACAATTCATGGACATCCATGCCCAGTAATTTGCTAAAAGGATTCTTTAAATGATTGTGATGGATAGAAAAGGAGCTGCGATTGGTTTTCCTGGTGCTCCCGTAGCACCTATTACATATTGACTTGTTACAGAGACTAAGAAGCTCACATCTTGGCTATACATTCAGACCAAGTAAGAAGCTGATTTCTGTATACTGTGGGACACTTTAAAAGGATGTGCCCTTTGCTTAAAGACAGAAAGAAATATTGAATTTATTACTATATCAGCCTCTAGAGGGGAGGGATGAGGACATGCTGTATACTGTTGTAAAATTGCATTGGACTTTCATAAGAACCGGGAAAAAAGTATTGTAAATGCTATCGTATTGTTCTGCATATTATGTTGTTTCTAATAGATTTTTTTAAGAAAGGATGTGACCTTTTTTTCCACACTATGTGTGCGCCATCTCCATAGACCTTTGGCCTCCTTCATAAATCACATTGCGTTTAAACAAAAAAAAAATACATGTGAATAAATCAATAAGTCATTGAATACACACCTTGCCAGGCCATTTTTTTGTCCTGTGGGAGGGCAGATTTCCTGTGAGCCTTCAGGGCCTTAGGAAGACACAAAGTGATCCACCTGTCTAAGCCAAACCCCGTCTTTCAGGAGGGCTCCGTTTTGCATTCCTGAATTGTTTGTACACCCTAATGAAACGACCCCCTGCTTTACACATCAACATTGGAACCAATTAAATTATTTTAATTTACCCTTAATGGATGTATGAGAAGCTGAATGTGAAAAACAAGCATGTGTGAGTGACTGTGTGTGTGTGTAATAGGCCAGCCTATTAAAGTTTCAGCATTTAAATTAAAAAAGGGATTTGGGATTCATGCTATAATTAAGCATACCTGATTTTTGATTTAACATGTTGCTATCACTTGTTTGAATTTTAAAGAGTTTATGTATACATTGTAAATGAATAATTTTGTGTAAAAGAGGGTAAAAGGAGCTACATTTTATATATTTGTGGTTTCCAGGCAAGCATTATTTGATTTTAAGTGATAACATTTACATTTATTTATATTTATCCAATATAACCTACATTCTATGACTACGCCTGCATGAAATGCTGCAGAAAGCTCTGTAGATGTATTGAATATTTTGGGCCTAATGACTATGAAAAATAGAGTACATAGAATTTTGCATTTGATAACAACAGTGTACAGAATTTTTCAGGAATTTTTTGCTAAATTGCACTTACGTATTTTTACACATTACATTTTAACTTTACATTTCCTGCCCCTTTTTAATTCTAAACCCAAATTAAGCCATTTGGACAAGTTCCCTGATTGGGAAGATACAGTAACACCACAATGTTCAAACGTGATATGAAACCTGAAGCATATATGTGGGTGTTTAAATCATTTTACATAGTTGACGTTAAATATAGCTAAATTGAATTTATACTTATTCTTATAGTCACGCCTTCCTTTACAGTGTCCATGTTAACAGTTAACTAAGTGCTTGTAGTATTAAGTAATACAAATGAACATCAAGTGCTTAATGTGGTTATTTTATGAGCTCTTTGTAATTGCACATTATTGTTACAATTAATTATAACATTACAGGAACACTGTAATGTAAAATGTTACCAAACTTTTATCAAATACATTTGTTATGAACATGCTGTGTTTGTTAACATAAATGCATAAGGTAAGTACATATTTTTTTATAATGGGGGCATCTCGTCATAACATATACTGTGTCGATACTTGCTAAACAATTCAGAAGGAAACAGGATGCAATGCAGTGAAGTTGGTCTGCACTCATCTAGGAGCAAAAAGGTTGAAATGACGACATGCATTTAACGGCTGCATATTGAATTTTAACGTTGTTAATGTACAACAAATGTAAGGCCCATTCGACTGAGACTCAGACTAGACAGGAAGAGGGACGGGAAAGAAAGAATTATCCGCCGTTTAGCATTAAAATTCATTTAGATAAAATTGCCACAAACACTTAAATAGGAAGATTAGTTCCCCTCACGCCTTATTTCACTCACTCAATGGCTCCGTCAAGAGCGCTTGAAACTGCATTATCCAGACTATGGCTGTTTCCAAGCTACCCGCGAAAACCGAGGGCTGAAATAATTCCAAAACAGACACAACTAATCGAAACGTATGTTGACGGTGGATTCGATACGACCACGAAAGGGAAATGTGGTATTTTCGTCTGGGAATGCTGAGAAAAGTTACCCGTCTCGTAGCTGAAAAGGCGATGCCAGTTTAAACTACATTCCCATAATAAATCAATAAGTTCCCTTTTACAGTCCCTTCCCTCAGTTCTCTATCGCCATTGTATTTTTATTACCGTCTCTTCTCTAAATGTTTTTCTCTCAGGCAACACGGAGCACAGGAGACGTTTAATGACACCGTTTCAGCTCCTCAGATTTGAATTCCTCAACCGTTCGCCATTCGGTGCTCTGGAGACGCCGGCGAAGATAAATCCCATGTTTGACTGCCATCTTTAGGGGATCTGGAAAACTGTCCTTAAGGGAACATGGGCATACACAGCCGAATATAGCAGTTTTAAAAGCCATTTCATTGTGGACTGAAATTATCAATAACTATTATCAACAGATGTGTATTAAATTACTGAGTGTATTAATAAACATAATGCAGCCCTCTTAATATAAACTTATTTTGTGCGATAGCTCATGTTGTTGCTACTATTGTTGATACCAACGTGTAACGTGTAACATGCTCGCTAAAATAATTGTTTAATTATACTGCTAAAACAGTAAAAGGTAAAATGTGTAAAACTTTGTATTTAAATGTACTAATAGCATACGTTCTTTAATTATAGTATCAGACATCTCAGACAATAAGTACGAAATGTTTTCATAAGTTTAGATAAGTTTCGTGTTTTGTGACCTTTGCAACTGCCTTTACTACATTAGCATGAAAAATGATTTTCTTTATTTATCCTTAGTCAATCATACATAAGAACGGCGCTTTTTTTCCATCTGTTAAGAAGGAAGACGAAAGCTTTGGCTTTGACCACATACTGAACTCTGTGAGTAATGACTGAAAGAAATGTGTTCCATAAGCACAGAGGTGCCCAAACAGGACTTTCTGCCTCCCATAAAGAACAGCATGGGTTGTGCTGTTGCATGTTTCTGTCATCTGTACTTTGTATTCAAGTAGTTTTGCTTCAGTTTGAAAACCTTCACAAAGAGTCATGTGTCCTGCCAGCAGTGGCAATGGAAGATGTGGTCAGATTCATTGGCCATGTTTGAGAGGGTTATGTCCACTTTCCATAAAGATTGTGTGTGTACATTTGAGTTTTGTGTGATAACGAGACACTCTGCAGGAACAAAACCTCCGTGCTTTAACGTATCTAAGAATTTATTTACTTTTCGAAACAAGCAATATAATAAATAATGTCCAAACTTATAAGTATAATGTTAATAATAAAATATATGTACACTATATTCCACTATATTCCATAATATACTAAATATTTAAAGACTATTAAAATATTGCAGGTCATATGATTTTAGGAACATGTTGTGTAGCCATAATGGAACAACGCAAACTATATTAGTAAGGGTAATTTTTGTGATTCAGTTGTAGTTATTTATTATCAAATGCATTAATAAAAATCTCATACTAAATAGCCATGTAGCCAATAGAATGTAAATAGCCAGTGTCACTTACCGGATCAAGTAAAGATTTTTTGTGTTGTGTGCGCGCGTGCCCAAATAATATACATAAATCGACCGGCAATCACAAGGTCAAAAAACAAAACTAAACTTAAAAAAACAGCCAGTAAACGAGTTAGAATTACGGATCGAATTATATAAAGCCATGCCAATGCACAAAAGCATGTCATTGTATTTGATATGTCTTTGTAAAATTGTGAGAAAAGAGTGTCTGATATGTCTATAAGTGTTATCCCTTTACGCAACGTACCAAGTCTCTTAATACATACTGTTATATGGCAGCTGGTTGGCTACCAGAGAGAAGTCTGGAGAGAAGAAATGGAGTGTCCAAAACTGCACCATGGCCAATTTGGATGTCATTTGTTTCCTTGGTGACTTCACCCTCCCCTGAAAGCCCCCGGGCCCCTGGATTGTTGGAGAGAAACGCGCTATTTTCTGCACTATCATCTATCACTGTCACCACGAAATGATTCCCCTCGCAGCTCCTTATTGATGTTTGTAATTGCATTATCTCATAAGGGGGTGATCAATGAAAGCGGGCTGTGCATTCTCGGGTTAGAGGATGCAGGATTGCTTTCTGGACCGTTCAATTCAATAAGCGCTTATTAAACCGCGTCACTGTGCACAATTAAGAAACATTTTTTTGAGAATTAACAATTATAATTCTTGAAAGCCTCGTTAAACCCCCATCAAGTAATTATTTAGCAACGGTGTCATTTGACTGAGTTTTAATGTTTTTCTGTTGGATAAAGTGACATTTTGCGTGACCAACAGCACAGATTAAGTTATTAACACAGGTCGCAGATGAGGCAATTAAATGTATTTGTCATTGTGCCGAGAGCTCAGAGAAACATTTTTAAAACAACATGTGGCATTTATAATTTTTACGCATTGTATTTAGTGCCTTTAGGCATTGAGTCCAAAATGAAACACGCAAATGAAGTCATATCATGTTTCAGGCTCCAGAATGAGGGTTGGTAAACCAACGAATCAAACAAACGCGTCCTTTAAATCTAGGATGGGCAATACTAGCATGTGTAGCACACGACGGAATTGATATTAAATGAGTGTGTGGAGTCCCTGTATTTATAAAAAAAACTGCAGTAAGGCGTGTATAAAATCTGTCACAATTGTTTAAATGACAAAAGTAGCAATCCATTACCTTAAATTCAGATGTCAGATGGAAACATTGAATTAAAGAGGAATGATTCAATGGAAACATTTTACTACTCAATAGATTTTTAAGTATATATAATTATACGACTACAGAATACAGATACGAGTACAGATATTTAAGGGTTAATGGGTTAGTCACATGCAATAATGTAATGTTTCTTGTTATGGATATTATTATTAGTAGCGTTTGTATTATTTTATTAGCGCGTAGCAGTCTTTATTATCGGTGTTTTGTTTGTAAGAAAGAATGTTTGGCACGATAATTATTTTTGTCATACAACCACAGAAAAAATATCGCATAAAAAAACTCCTACTGATTTCTTCGCCAGTTGATACTCTCTCTCTCTCTCTCGCTCTCTCTCTCTCTCTCTCTCTCGCTCTTCCTCTTTTACTCACTATCAAGGTCACCACGGCTGCGGCTACGAAGGACAAGAGCTGGTACATCAGCCTCGGATGTCAATGAAAGGTGCGCCAGCTCGTCTCCCATCTTCACCTGGTGAGATCCGATCCAATAATAGCCGTTGTGTGTTAGGATTTAATGAGGGCTCACCGACCCCCACCTGCCCAACAGTCCTGATAAATGCCAAAACGCATTCAGCAGCATCATCTCTCCGCTTCCTTTTATGTTATGAAGTATTATGTTTCGCTTATACAATAACCACTTATGTTCTCTCGCCGCTTTGATCCCCTGGCCGACAGTGAAGTACGATGCATCAGTTGTTAGGGGACAAAGATAAACGCAACAAATGCTTAAAGCCCAAAACTGAAAGAGCCATTAAGTTATGAGAACTTTTAAAGGATTAAGGAAACTTTAAAGGACTTTAAGGAAACGGTTACGTAAACAAATGATATTGAAAAAAACTTTTTTAATAATCAAAGGAGAAAAAAGACAAACATATGCTATTTCATATTTTGGAATTTCTTATTTATTTTTCATTTAAACGTAAAACTGATTTCCAATTTAAATAAAATTGTCATACATAATAAAACATGCAAAACATATATTTCCTGGATCTAATAAGCTTTAAGCATGTACTTCATTAATATTCTTTGTATAATTGTGTTGATGGTGTGTTATTTAAAGTGACTTTTTTATTTAAATCAGAATGTGAAATTTATTTGGACAGTGAAACAGTTTTTAGGGGCATTAAGAAAACTTCTCAATGTATGCAATTAGTATATTGGACTGATGTCTCATAATAAACAATACTTATTGTGAACATGGGAAAAATGTTAAGTCTAAACAAAACGTGATACAGTACAATGTGATACAATATAAAATCTCTGTGTGTCACATGACTGGAACTAAAGGTGAAAAGGTCACTACTGCTTTAGGTAAATATGTGAGCTGCAAGTTGAGACAAGGCAGAGAGTCACAAATTCCACTCGCGTAGCAGAAGAGTGATAAACCTCTGACCCGAGGCTAGTGGCCTCCTCATTTATTTATTCTTAGAGACTGTAATTCGGGCAATGGGAACTTATTTTTTGATGTGCCAGTGTTGCTGAAAGAATCTGATGGTTAACGGGCCAAGAATGGTTGAAAAGGGGTTCGATATTACAGTATTGAATTGCAGTGGCCTATTACTATTATTACAATACTCACAGTTTCATTTTGAAAACCATACACATAATGGGGAAACCACAGAATAAATACGTAAAATAAAATGGTAGTGAATGATTCCATGAATAAATATTATAAAGACTTAATAAGACTACAAATAGACACCAAAACGGTTAACACTTTATAATAGCTTTCAGTAATGATATTAAAACATTTAGCTGTGGTTATCGGTTAATGAGCATTAACAGAATTAATCTGAATTAAACACCGATTAAATGTTTCAATGTATATTTAACTTATACCGCCTATTTATACTTGAAAGTCTTTTAACATATACACAAGTGCATGCTATTAGCTTATTTAAAATATATTCCAAAGTGTTATAAAATAAATATGCATAAAATATACATAAAATGTGGTACCAGCAAAGTAAAGTGAATTAAACATATTTGTTTGTGTACATGCCTATTTATGATATATACTAATAGATACTAAATATACATCAAATTATTGTTCGTAGTTCATACCATATATTTGGATACAATTTTGGAATATCCTGTTTTTGTCCAGCCACAATCGGTTTCACTTTGTTTTTATCTGCGTTTCCTCTTTGCAAACGGCGTCTTTGTTTCATTTACAGCCTTAGAGAATCAGTCCTGAACACAGTGTTTATTCACACATCTAGCTCCGTTTTAAGACAACCATTTCCTAATGATGAATTAAATCCGGTAGCGATTTCAACGTAACACCCAAAGTGTATCTGTGCCTTACAGCACGCATAATTATCAGCCACACATCCGTGACGGGTTAAAAATGTCAGCGAGAAGCTATCTCACCTTGTCAGTGTTTCGGAGTTTCGTGTTTTCACTTTCCCAACCAGTCGTTGTGCGTGAATCAAACGCAATTGCTTATTGTTCAAATTGTAGCATATCTACAATAAGGTTTCAGAAATGCATTCGCAGATCTTCATTAGGTTGACTAAAACTAATTATAAGTTTGCCGTATGCAGCTGTTTTTCTTCTACGTTTAATCAACGGGAGTCATTTTCACACTATCACGAATGCATTACTTGTAAACAACGTGCAGGCGCACTACTTTTTAGAAAGAATGCAAATATGCCCGGTTAAAACAGATAGTATTTTGCTTCAGGTTAGAATTTACCATAACACCATTTTAAGACCCTTATAAAATCATGAATAATGAACTTTAATATTTTTTGTATATCATTACCATTCAATGCTGTAAATTCTTGCTGTAAGTTGTTGCAGGAATCAATACTACCATAATTGACAGTCCTTATTATAAACATACAATTACATCACTAATTACATCACTGCTGAAGAATCAAAATGGATTAGCCAGCTGGCTCATTGTTATATTTATTTGGAAATCTTCATATTCATATATTCAGTCATTTGCTTGGTTTTCTTTTTAGTCATCCTTCACTATGAGCTTACTGTACCATGATAAATATAACACTTGCAATGTCTGACTGTGCATCTGGCGTTAGACCATGATGGGCCAGGCTTTATACCAATTTTACACATTGCACATTCATTTTACACTAGCATGTTAACGGTGCACCTCTTCAGTCAGCTCATGGCCATTGTGGTGGGTTACTACAATTTGAAATGTTTCCACCATGGATTATTAATGATAAAATATTTGGCCACAACTGTGCAACTATAACAAAAAACTGATTTATCTGGTATTCAAATTATGCACATCTTTAAAGCACATTTCGAAAGGTCTTTTTAATATGGGAACAAAAAGACCCTGTTGTTGTATAGAAGCTTCAAGAGGTTACATTCCTGCACAGACTGGCTCATCTCAAAGCTACGCTTTCTGCTGTGTAGTTTATGGACCATAGACAGTTTATAAAAAGCAATGTAGTCTATCACAGTGGCTGACTGACTCTGCACAAGAAGTTCAGTTGAAATAGTGTATACACTCTGCTGTGGAGGTCTTTGGGTAACAGTAGGGAGCTCCTCGGCTACTTACCCAAAACCAAACATTAAAGCAAGTGGAAAAGACTCTTTAAACTTCATATGAATATAAATAATTAAGGCATAACAAGGCCTATCATTGTTTTTGCTATACCATATTATAATTGTCCTATATTTTTATAAGACATTTAAAGCAGAAAATGTATGTACGCATGTCTTCATAAATTCTGTAAATAAAATTGAAGACAGTTGCACAATTTCAGTATTCTGTTGTGGTTACAATTTTGGAGTTAACAATTTTTTTAATGAATAATGATGTTAATAATGATGTTATTGGCTAAATAAAGTATTCTTTTCCTTTTTTAATATTGTACATTCTTACATTTATTAAAGTTACTAAACTCCTAGCAATATATTAACACAGACAAACCATTCACTTCATTCAGACCAATAAATGATTAGCTGTGTAAGTGTGAGTAAAAGACAAATTCATTGATGTGTAACAGAGATTAAAACAGAGCACTCAAATATTTAAGCTGATTCAAAGATGTGCCACCTCTGTTTCTACAGTCCAAACTGTTTATGTCTAAGATAAATCCCCCGTCACTTAGATGTTAAGGAAACAAATTTATCCATTAAGACATCTCTTGCCTCCACCCCTCACATTTTACTTTGGACAAGGCTACACATTTAGCATAAAAGCTTTTAGCACGTTGTGTTGCAGTTCAGGAAGGCTATTGTTAGGCTTTGTGATGGATTAGTCTGAGATCCATTTAAGAATGTTAGTGTTACACGCTACAACATTTTATGAATTTATTAGGGTTTGTATAAGCGAGGTCATCGCCACCAAATGGGATGTCAATGGGTAAAACACAACTTGAAGATAAATAATAAGCACTTTAACTGAGCAAGTAACCTGAGTTGCTGATCTACAGATCCTGGATAAAAGCATGTTTTGAAATGAAAGGGGTTATGAGAAGAGTCATAGCTGAGTTTGGTAACCTGTTTGATGTCACCAGCTGTTTCTGACTGGATTTTACACTAAAAAAAACAACATCCATCAGCCTGAGTCATGTTTTATTTTATCTTAATCCAGTACAAATTTGAATTGGATTTATGTGATGCTCTGATGTTGTGTTTAAAGTTCTATTTCCTTACTACATTATCATTCATCTTCACCTGTTAGTTGTATGCTGATTTCTTTTACACTGTAAAAGGAGACCAGTATTTTGAAGTTAAGACCACAGTGTGGTCTCATGAGTATTACAAGCCAATGCTCCTATTCTAGATGGAGTTATTTTCCTACCCATTGCACATACATCAACATGTTGATCCATGTCCAGCAGCCTATTTTAGGAAACATTTGAGGAAATGTTATATTTCAAAACCATATTTAGTCCTAGGAAACACAATATAAATTATTTTAAAAAGAAATAGAATTTTAAAATTTAAAAATAGAAATAGAAAATAACAAAGTAATACAGTAGTTGTTTTGGTATCTCTGTGAAACCCTTTGTACTCTGTCTCTAGCTTTTTCTGTTATTGTGATGGTTTAGTCCACACTGACTCTTGGGACAACAGACCTTGATTTTTCACATACAGCAGCAGTTCATTTTATGGATGAATTGTAGCTGGGTGCTAAACTGCGTCCATGCTGCAGTCAATGTTTACGTCTACTAATCAACTGCACTGTGCTTATGTTATATGGTATTATAGACAAAGCAACTTTAAAGCATGCCACACAATTTCAGAGGCAGATTTATGACATGTTGAATTTCAGGAGGTGGAGATGTATGTTTGAGTGGGTGTTTGTTTTTCTTTTACGAAAACCACCATTGTTTATTGTTCATTCTTATCTCATTCAAACTATAAATGTTTATGCTTCCAAAAATGTATCTATCTATACCCTCATATAATCACATGTTAAAATTAATGATCAAAATATCTCACTTAAAATTAAGACGTTTAAATGTTAAATTGTTGTCATAATATATTCAGAGGTAATAGGTCATTATCAAGCAACTTGCAGTAATATCATGAGTGTTTTAAAAGGAATTCATAAATTTGTCAGATGTTGACAGACATTCTTGCTAGAGCTGGAAATAACTTCAGCTGAAACAAAGGGTCCCAACACAAGCATAAAAGTTCACAGAATTTTAAATAGCAATGCATAGTCCTTTCAATCTATTTAATACACAAAGGGTTACAATACAAAGCAGCTCAACATTGAGCACATCTATCTTTAAATAAATTCCCAGAATTTTTGTTTAAATTCTATTTGTTAATTATAATATTTGTCTTTGAATGGTTTTGCCTTTTTGTAACATATTGCCTATGAAAGAACACTATGAACACTTATTCATATCTTTCATGAACACTATGAAAGATATGAATAAGGTTACTTGCATACTTACCAAATCATATAGCATTCTAATTTACCAGTTTAGTGTTTTCAGAGTAAATTAAGGTCACACAACAGTTTGGATCTCACAAAAGAACAACTTCGTACTTCTGTGGGTAAATAACAATGCAGTATAAGAGGACACATATATACTCCATACAACCAAACCAGGAGATCCGATGAGCAACAGATTAAACTGTTGTTTACGTTCATTTTTTGTAACAGGGTAAGTTGAGATTTGTTGTTGGGAAGAGAAGTGACTTGAGCTGTTTTATGTTCTGACAACATGTGAGCAAAAAGCAAACAGACACTTAATTGTGACGTAGAGAACAACTTGACATCAACTTGTCCCAAGAGGGAAGGGGACCAAGAGTGCATTGTGGCCAGTTTAATTCTCAGGTCCTTTTTCCATACACACACACATTTATGCTATCAGTTAAAAATTTGACACGTTAATGTAATTATCATTTTAAATAATGTTTAATCTAAATACTTATATCTACATTAATTAGACACAATTACACATCTTTTTAAAAAAACAAACCATTAATATAGAGACAGTTTTAAATAAGTTAAATTCATGGGATGGACTAGATTATGAGGGATCGCATGAAAGTAGATTACTCATAAAGTAGATTGAGAGATTTCAGAGTTGTACTATACTTAGAAATTCATTCACAACACCACACATGCCATAACACCAAAGACTACCTTGAAAATAATTCATTAAAAGCAGATTCAGATTTTACCAACAGAATTTATTGTAACCTTGAAACCACATGCTTGTGTATTGCAAACTCTGGCAATTTTTTTAGTATAGTGTTTTCTGTACTCACGGAATTCCCATTGTGCTGGAACTTTTTTGGCTTTCTGAACCCCATGGGAGAGGTCAGAAGGCCAGAACACACAAGTATGGACAGAGGGAGTTGCCCATCTCAGAATCCCTGACTCTCTGCGTGGCTGTCCCTTAGAAGGAGAGGCCCAAGATAAGGGGAGTAGGGGGAGTGTCTAGGAGAGGCCCAGTCAAACATACCCTCTCCTCTTTTTCTTTTCTACATAAGGTAAAAAGCAGCAGAAAACCTTGGGGTGACTCAGAGGACATGGTGTCATGTAAAACACATGCACTTAATATTAGAGCCATAAAACTTGTAAAATTAAAAGCTATTTTGGAAAATAGAAAGGGAAATATTTATGTGCCTGGCCTATGGCAAGTCATTTTTATTACAGGGCCAAGGGTCTGTCAGGGCACAGGTAACTACTGTCAACAAGTGAAAAAAATTGTGATATGAATTCTGTGATATGAATAATGATATGAAAGTGTAGTGTTGTTCCTTTAACAGTACCAAACAATGAATTATTACTCTGAAAGATAATACACAGGGGCGCAAGGCATACAGAGGCAAAGACTTCTTAATGATTGAAAAGGTACAGACCTCTTGTTTAGCTGTGGCAAATGTCATAAACTGTTCACTGTGTTTACATAGCATTGACCTCACAGTGCTTGAACTTGATTGGCTGTTACCTCATAGCGAGCATGTAAGCTTTATTTTTTAGTTTTAAAACTAATTATGAAATTAATTAAGAAAGTTAATTGAATTTTAATATTTTCCTTTTGTTGTTTTTTTCCCAGCCAAATTAAAGTTCACTGTTTCCTTGTCATTTAGTTTTGTCACTTTAAATGCAATTTTGACTTCTGTAATGTATATAAACCTAAACAGGCTTAAAATATGGGTTAATTTTATTCTTGTACTATTAGCCTACTAACTTTTTTATATTTAAGTATACATTTTTGTAAATGAAAGAGTGAATATGACATACTGCTGTATCTTCTGATGCTTAAAAATGCATTGGATGATTTGCCTTCCAAGGATTTTTTAATCTCTAATGCTCTAATGTAAGACAGCAAGTATGTGAAGGAACTCCATAGAGTTCTGAAGATTTATGGTTCATTTGATGTTAAATTGGAAAGGCGCATTAAGGCCCACAAAGGTTTTGGTGTATGTGTGCGAACGTCTGTGCCAAAAGACAGTACAAACCGATTATTATTAAAAATAATAAAAACACAGACGCTCTCACATGTCGAAAGACACATGCACAGACATGCATTTACCCAAACACATAGCCAAAATGCAAAAATGTATGGCTCTAACATTCCTTTGGGGTCAAGCAATTTATCAAATCCTCCACATTCTGGTTTCAATTACACAACCTATTGTGAGAAGCGGCTATTTTAGCAGGTTCATTTGACTCAGTAGGGGACACGAAAGCTTTTGGGTTAATACACCTTCTCTAAAGGCTGCTAGTTTGTGCCTTGCTGAGGAGCAGAGCCTGAGGCCTGTGCAAATAATGGACAGTGGCCTCCCTTTCTATCAGCTTTTAACAGAGAGAGGCACAGTGAGGCTATGACTGTGGTAGAGAGGTGATAAATCCACATTTTATTACTGAAGAATTCCACTCTCTCCACAGGCCTGACAGCTCCCCACGTTCTCAGACCCTTTTGGACAATTTTGAGACCATGTCCATCTGGTTCTGATTAAGTCCCAACTGGCCTGTATCAAATCCGAAGAAGAGAGACAACAATGGAAAAGAGAGAAACATGGCAAGGTGAGAATGAGGAGGAGATAGGCTGAGCCAAAATGAAAAAAGGAGCAATGGAGAATGAATGACTGTAAGTGGATGCCAACAACAGAGTAGAGAGATCCATAACCAATGCCCAACATGGGCATCATTACAGAAACAAAGTATTGTTACATCAATGGCCCAGCCATGGCCAAAAGACATTATTTGGAGTGAGTATCTAGCTTGTAGCTGGTGTTTATTAGCCTCTCTTCTGGCACCTGCTACCTCACAAAGCATGCCAGCATTTCTTACCATCATTTTGCTTTTGGTATTAAACTAATGTCTGTTTATGGCTTACAGATATAGTTCATCCAGTTTTTGAAAAAATTGTCTGTGTTTAATGATCCTACCGCCTACAGTTTCTATTGAACAAAAAAAGAGAAGCTAATCTGTCCGATCTAACAGTCTGACATTTTAGTTTTGGGGAAGCATGGCATAGGTGGTTTATTATGAATATAAACCTAATTTTTGTCTGTTTGTCACACAAAGCTGTTGTATAAAAATGGATATATATGAGTTTATATAGTCATGTTTTTATTGTAGTTTATTCCTCACTATGAGGTCACTATGAGGAAATGAACTGTGTGAAGAGTTTGAAATATACCCCTTTTACGTTCCACAGAAAAAAACTGTTGAAAAAAGCAAACGATCATAGATTAACGATAATAGATTTTTTTTTATTAAAAAAAAACATGCTTTCATTTTTAAGTATATCTTTAAAATGTGGGAAGTCATTTAGGTCATTTCACCTAAATTCAAGCTTTATGACATCATAACCCAAATATTGCCCTAAGCAAGTAGTTGACAGCATCTGGTGAACTCTCACCATGACAACCTTCGGCACCATATCTCACTGATTACACACAAAGGTTAACCAGCCACTGATGTTCCCACAGGAAACATGGATATGAATTTAGAGAAATAAACAGTGTATTAAAAATAATGTACTGGATTTGCTGCAGTTTCCCACAATATGACGTGTTTGGCTGTGAGACTCTGCTGAGAGAAAAGAGGTGATGTGCATGTGTGAATGTTTTAGAAGGGGGGTGGAGGGGTTAGTGTCACTGTGTGTGTGTCTCTGTGAAACTCACCTTTTCTGTAAAAATAGTTGAGAAAAACAGCTGTGGACATGGATAAACACGGTCTAGTACTCAACATGTGCCTCAGATTCTTACAACGAAATAAAAATATATCTGCTTATGCAGAAATATATAAACACACTTTATAGATGCTGTATAAAAAAATTGTTTTTATACATTAATTGATTTTTTAAATTTCCACAATATAACAAAAATATTGCATACACGATATATGGTGTTATTATTATTTTACCAATCATTATGCAACCCTGGGATCACGTAATGTGGAGGATTTTATTTGTTGTTTGGGACTCCGGATTATGCATAATAACTCTGTATAATAACAATATCATTAAAACCCAGGCCGGACAAATAAATCATTATTGCCATTAATGTCTCCTAACCTATTCAAATAGGCCTTTCTAGTCTAAAGTCTACCCATCTGTGTGGGCTTGTGTTATATTCAAATCACCATAATCAACTTTGCTGTGTATGCTGCATCTGGAGATGATAATAAATGGCATTGTTTAAAACCTACTTTTTGCATCCATGATAAATGAATAGATAGCTAATGGTATAATTTGAATAAAAAATGAAAGCTTTAAAAAGCATATTGGTAGGAGGGGACTGAGTGCATGTACAATGCAAAACACTGCAAGCCGTGTCTTGTGTTTTTGTTGAACTTGGAAGCATTGTAATGTTATTCCTTATACAAAACCATGGTTCAGTAATGATAAAATCTAATTTATGTAAGGGAAAGCTGGATCATGCATTGACATCACTGTGTCTAGAATTCAGAAGTAATGAAATTGCCACAATCAGGCCACCTTCATCACCTGCTATTTGATCCTGTATCATGTCATATCACAATTTTACCTCTACTATAGAAAATCACAATGCACAGTTTTTACTCAAAAAAATCATAATCCACAATTGTCATTCACCTATTTTTAGCAAACTATATTGCTAAAAATAGGATTATCTGATTTTTTAGGAAATCTATGATACTTAAACTATGACCTGACATAAGAGATATGAAATTATCATATAAATAAATCACATTTCCATGCTTTTCATAGGTTCAGGAAGCAGTAATGGCTATTACTGGGAACTCAAAGGCCCAATTAAATATGACGGATTACCTGATTTTATCCCCTATTGATGAGTGTAAGCTTCAGCTACAAGAATAACAGAAATGTAAGTAGCAGGCTTGTTACATCAACCGATCAATTTTCCCTTAAACAGGCTCCTTAAACTCGATGAATTGAATTTAACACATAAACTGGAGATTTTGACGCAGGAGAAAAGCAGCCGTACAGATTCCTCAGGCAAACTGATGTGTCTTCCGTAAGCACCACATCAGACTGTGATGACATTGATGATGATTTCCAGGTTGAACTGCCTGCCAACACAGTCAGACTGACCTGCTAATGCCATATATCTAAAATAAGAGCTTCTGCATAGAAATGAAATCTGACTCTTGTTAAATTCTGCTGCCCCAACTTTGGTAATATCCTTCGACCTTGTGTTGTTTCTGACAAAGCAGGTAATATTTTTTGAAAATTTGTGAGAAATGTGTTGACAGAGATTTTAAATCAGTCTGACACAGCTTCACCAACGCTGTGCTCCAGAAGCATTTACAGGTGAACCATGCTGAAGCAGACGTTAAGCTCAGCACAACCAGCATAATTTACGAGTCAGGTTGGAATGCAAGCCTCCTAGAGATGTGGGAAGTGTGAACAAATTAATTTATTTTAGTAATTTCTCTCTCCCTCTCTCTCTTTTTTGCTGTCTTTGTCAAAATTAATGACAACAATTTGGCCGAGGATCTGGGATGTGCAGGCACCATTGACAGGCGAATTATCAGGGGCCCAGTGCTCCTTATTATCAACGGAGAACTCATCAGAGGAGCGGGTCCAGGAGTCCTCTTTGCTGTCACTATCTGTCAGGAGGACAAGCTCTACTGCAAGGGCCAGCTGACAGGTCATTTCAACAATAACAATTACTCTGATTACTGGTGTCATAAACAATTCACCCAAGGCAGAGCAATAACAAAGCTTTATAATTCACAGCCACATAAATAAATGCCAGCAGGTAACAAGTAATTTACCAGAGGAATGGATCCCAATACATGGCGCGGTTCATTGTTGCAGGGCAAATGAAAGCCAGCCACTGGAAACATGATAACAAGAAATTTGGCCATTACAGAAATTGCACAGGATGCACTGTGTAACATTACAGTGATAGATGCAATTATCAGGAAAATTCTCATATTATGATATTCAAAGTAGGCTACAAATATTTGTATAATTATATATTCTTATACAAAACGAAGTGTGCATGTATAAGTATACAAAACTTTATTTCATTAATGAGTTAATGAAATAAAAACAGTAAAAAACAATAAGTAAATAAAAATATACAAGATATTGTTTGTTTATAGCAGTAGTATATTCTCATGAATGTGATTAGTTGTATAATGGCAGTAGTGATGTGGACAGGCTTCAGCTATCCGCCCTGCAGCAATTCAACAATCAAAATCTGTAATGAGGAGAGCTGTTGAGCAATTAACACATGTCAAACTCGCCATCATCAGGTGCCTCTCTAATTTTCTCACTAAAAAGGCTGGATTTTTTATTTTTTCCATACCCGAGGGCATGCGGAATCACATGGTGCTCCACTAATGCACTGTCTGTCTGTCGCACATAAAAAGCTCGTCTGTGATTACCAGCGAATCCTTTACTCGACACTCGATTTCTTGCTTTTTAGCAGCAGATAAATTAGACAGGCCACTTACCGAGAAATAATCACAGCAGACGCAATGCCCACGCCGACTTCACAGCCAGTGCGGAAAGACACATTCTTAAACAAAGGATAACAGCTTATTGAAGCCTAAAAAACCTTTTGTTTGTTTATTAATTTTACATTACTTTTAACTCGAGTTCATTGCAATTTGCAGTAATAATGTCTATTATTCTATTATATTATATTCAAGATGAAATAGTTAAGTTAATAGTAAATATTACATACAACAATTACTATCTATATCTACTATCACTATAGTTTTAGTAGTGAACATAGTTATACAAAAACAATATACAATAAAATATAATGGATTTTGAAACGTCATTTTAAAAGTCAGCAGATCTATCTCTCTGAGATGCTGATTTCAAAAATTTCATTTTTGAATAACACCACAAATCAGTCTTTAATAAATTGTCCTGAATTTATAACTCCACGTATGTTGAAAAAATCGGAAGCATGTCTTATTTCGAATGTTTAATAATGAAATTCACTTAAATAGCAAGATTATGCTAAACGAAAAGAATGAAAATATAAAATGTGTTAGGCTAAAAGTCTAAATTATTTCCTCCCAATTTAAATAAGGCAAACAAAGAAAAACATGATAATTTCTGAAAAGGACAAGCTTCAGAAAACTGACTATCCACACACTAAATTATAAAAGAAATAAAAGGTTGTTTTTCAGGTGAAGAAAATAAAGATGAATTAAATTAGTAAAAAAACACAAAATTGTAAATTTTATATATTTTTGTAAATACATAGCTTTTTATACAAAGATAAAACAAATAATGTATCAAGAAAGCTAGTCATTAAGACAAGTTTCATTTTAAATTGTATAATAGCCATTCATATAATAGCCATATAACATATCAACTATTAAAAATGATATGTAACATTTCACAGTTTTATATATTTTGTTCCCAAACAAGGCTCAGAATTAAATTTGGAAATAAATGTGTTAGCTTTGCAGATTACATACAGCAATACCACAATCGTTGTTGCTATGACAGCACTGCTGAATTCATATTAGGACACTCCTGACATTTACAATTACTCCACAACTAAAGCTGATTAAATACCTCTAGAGGAATCAAGCACAGAAAAGAGACAGCAAGATCCAACTGCACCCTGACGTCTGATTCTACTTAATTGTACTAGTTAAGTACAATTCCATGGGGTGTAATTGAACAAAAGCTGGTAAGCGCATCAGCCACAGTGGATGAGAAAATGTGTTTTTGTTACCAGTTCTCAGATGAGAGAGATAGTGAAGCTCATCCTGGTGCTGCTTTGGGGAGGGGGGAGCTCACTTCTTACTGCAGTTTGTCTTCTTCCTGGACCACCATCCTTTTTGGGTTGTGCATCTCATTTGCATACATTTGTTTCCAGTTGAGGAGGCCTTCAATTCATTAAGGCGTTCTCTTACAATCTCCCAGAATCCTGCTGTTTCCAGCCACTACCTGCTGCGGAACGAGATCGCTGCTAGGCGCAGCAAAAAAAGAAAAGAAAAAGGAGATGGTAAGAAAGCAAAAGGGAGGGGGAGACTGCAACACGTTCTTCAGTCCCTAACAAAAGCAGAGGGCTCGTATGAAAGAATTTTCTGTGTATGTGTTTGTGGCTTGTTTTCTACACTCCCTTGAAAGCAGGCACCATTTTGTGTTAAGTAGTCTCCTGTCATGATAGATATCTCTCTGGGTCAAGAGTCAAAGTTGAGGGGAGGGTCACCAAAAAAACACACAAGCTCTAAACTGGATACCTCTCTGCCAGTGCACGGAGCTACAGTAGGCTGTGCTGTGAGGCAGGATTGTGAAGTTCCCCCCTTTTTATGTTTTAGCACATGATGCTGAAAAAGGTAGAATGGGAGAAAAATGTTAATGACCTCAACCTTCAAACTATCTAAACACACAAAAAGCACAGAGCTGCAGCAGAATTTCAAACAGTAAACAGTCCATTGAGTCTGAACACAAGGGTGAATCTTGATAGCGACTGAAGTGCTGGAGTAATTTCAGTTTATTAAAAAGCATGACAACCCCTGGCCAAAATCTGCTTTAGTAGAGGGATGAATAAAATTTTAATGGCTCATAAAACACAGCAATTCCTCTCTGCATTTTTTGACCGCATTATTTGTGGTTGTGCCATGACGTCTTTTTTGTCTGTGGAGTGAAAAGCAGTAGTGAGTGGTCACAGTTGGAGATCTGCTGGCATAAAGGAGGTAGGAATAAAGTAAAACCATGAATACGACTGGTGTGTGTTCTTCTAGTCTAGGGCAGGGGGCTGTTATACTTACCAAATTACATTTTCTATGTCCAAAACCAAACCCTTGCAACCCTCTTTGTGTATTTGAAAATAAATTTTATTATGTAAATGTTAATATGGTTTCCATCTGGGTCCATTGGCACACATTGTAGATGATTTTAGCTTGTGGCCTACTTTTTTGAGAGGACATCTGGTCAACCCAATGTTGAAGTCTTGTTTATATATATGTCATATTGTAACTGCTTTTAAAATGCAGGATATTTTGAAAAATAGTATTTTTTATTTATTTGTACAATGAGGAAACTTATAACTATATAACTAGCTATAAGATCTCCAACACCCAAACTATTCTTTCTGTCTAATGGAATGAGCTGCCAGCATCCACCTGACCCACAGAGACCATTCCAACCATCCAGAAACAACTTTAAACACACCAGTTTTATGAACATGTGACTAATCCCTGATGCTCCATTGTTTAAAATATAAAAAAGTCTTCTACTGCTCATCCTGTCTTTAGAACTATTCCCACTTGTAAATACAGCTTTGAAGCCTTGTTGTTTTTAGGACAAAATGTTAAATGTTCTCTCACTTTGGATAAAAATGTCTGCTTAAAGAGTATATGCATGTAAGCATTCCGATTATTTCAAAGGCAGTAGACAGCAGCACAATGGTGAGAGGGTAAAAAAAACCTTGTATTGTCTCTTGATTAAAAAACCCTCTCAGCCATATTCATGTTTGCTCCACCCATGACATGCGCCATTTGCTCACATGGACATTTCCCTGGTGTTGATTCACTTACCAGTGGAACTGGCCTGGGGGCTAGATAAATAAACATGCATCTGTTGTGTTATTTAATGCTCTGTCTCCTAACTGTTGGGTCTAAATATGCAAGCTTTTCAAGGCTCACCTCAAACCTGTCTGTCTTCAGCAGGAAAGCCAATGCTGTTAGCATAGCAGCAATCCATCATTCTGTGTATGTGTCTGTCTAAGAAAAGGTATAAAAGAAATAGAGAAATTGAGCTGTGTGAGGGTTTGTGTGTATAAACTGTATGTCAGGAAAGACCATATCCTGGCTCATTGTCAGTGGTCTCCATCACTATTCAGGGCTACGCAGTGTTGCATTTGTTACTAAATACTTTTATTTTTGGGTTTGCTACACATTGTTTGTCTATAATTAGTTTTTAAACAGTCATTCTTTTTGTATTATTTTTAGGTACTTTGTTTATTGTTTGGGTTATTAATAATAAGGAAATAAATTCAGTATGAACCACTCAATTACTGAATATGTTTATTTATTACATTTATTTTTGCTGTGTTAAAAGTATTCATATTTGGTATTTGGAAACACACACCTTTTATTACTGTATATCTGTGTATGATTTATAATGTGTAACTCTAACCTAGACTATAACAGAAATCCTAAAAAAAACCCTTAAAATTACTATATTTTACAGTGTTATTACAAATGAGGATATCCCCAAATCAAACATTTCTCAGGTTTTGCAGACTTACTGGCAAATTTGTCGCTAAAAATTTGCGCCATGGTTAAGGTACACAAAGAACATCAACACAAATAAAACACAAATTGCCCCTAACCCACAACCAGACTATACTTTACTCACAACTGCATATGATTCCTTAACAGCAGACTTTTTTTTTTTTTTTGGTGTGTTAATTAGTAACCTAATTTCTTAATGTGAATATAGCATTCTGTCCAAAGCCATTGTAGCTTATTATGATGGCATATCTTTATACTTTCTCATTTAACTAGGATGTTTGGGCTACCACTTTATAAAAAATTAAACCGACTTTTTGTGCTTCTTTGTGCTTTCACAAACTAGTTTAATCCTTTTTAACATTTATTTACCTTAATAAATAAATTATTAAGGTAAAAAAGGTAAAAAAAACAAAGTTTTAAATTAATTCTTGTGTTTTTTCAAGGGCATAAATAGAAAATGATCAGATGGAAACGCATTTTGTCATAATTATTCCAAAGCTAAGGTGGAGTTTGGCGTCATTATTCACCTAAGAATGAAGATGTGACAGCTGCAGCTTGAGTTTTAAGATTTTTTACTTCTTTCATAAAACTCTCACACAAAAATGTGATTTTCTTGGAGCATTGTCATTGTAATTTGTTTGTTCACTCTTTTCTGTTATTTATTTATTTTGTTAAAGTTGTGAATGCAGGTGTTGGACAGTGTGTAATGTTAATTGCTTGTCTTTTGTTTTGCTTGTTCTCTTATTTACCATTTTATTTGTTTGGATTCACTGTGTGAACAAACATCACCTGCTGCCTGTGCTTTTTTGTCTTTTGCACAAACAAAAACTCAAGGGTTTACACCCCTTTATTAACACATATATTATATAATCGTAATATTACTGCCACATAAAGTAATACATATAAATTATTACAAACAAAATTCCCCCAAAATTACAAAAGAGAAAGCAAATAAAGTACTTTTGTATTAAAAATGGAATTGATTTTATGAGTGGTTTCGGTGCTTGTGTTGCACCGAAGATAATGGCTCATATTGCCTCAATTGGGTATAAATCATCTTCTAAATGCTAATACATTTGCATAAATTGTAAGTTTGGTGAATAAAACTTTGGGTACAGCATGTCAGCATCAATTGGACTCCCTGCATATCACAGCATTATCTCACTCACTGCTGTGGTGTATCTGTGATTGCTCTGAGGCTGCACAACACAGTGTGTGTTGACCTGACGTAAAACACTCCTGGAGAGCTGCTGTTGTGTATGACAAAGCTCCTGCTGCCCCCTACAGCCCCTCCTTTATTAAATCACTACCTACACAGCACGCAGTGTCACATCTCAAAGCAAGTCAGATGTCCAAACCAATGCTATGAAATGGTGAAAGTAATTACGCTTCACCCAAATACGCTCTTAAGTAAATATTGACTCCACAGCATATAGTAAAATACAGCAGTTATTTATAGATTGATAGTTAGATTTTTAAGCACACATGCTTTTAAAAACTGAGATGTCTTTAATGTACTCATTAGAATTCATTGTATTCACACAGTTAGCAAGGTCACCACTTTGTATTGAGTGATGAGTGCTGAGAGAAACAGAGAGAGAGAGAGCGAGAGAGAGAGAGCAAGATAGAGAGAGAGATTGTCTACAAGTAATTGCTATGATTCAAACACACTAAAAGACCTTGAATCTGTAACTGAGGTTTAAATCACTGTCTGTGGAGAGTGCTGATGTCCTTTGCAGGAAATACAGTAGAACTCTATTTATATAGTTCTATATTACAATGCTAACAATTCATTAAATACTTTACATTATTTAATTACAAGCAAGTTTAACATTCTTTATTCACTTGTTGTAAACCACATTGAAACAACTAATACATTATCATCGGACATTGAACTTTGGTATATACTTTGTATGAATTTTTAAAAATGAACTAGAGTTTCTTTTTATTCTGAGTGAATGTAAGTAGTGCATGCTTGTGTAAAACTCAATTGTTGTAGCACATTTTAAAGACATAATTTTTATGCATGACTAAATGATGAGATTTTATCTGTCATATACTGAGCTCAGCATAACATGACTCATTTTCCATCATCAGATGTTTTGATGTTCTTAAACTCACAACATAATTTCACTGGGTTCAGGTATAATTGCAGATTTAAATTTCCCTTTTCCAGCAGGCTCTGGTGTCACATTCAGAGGTCAAGTCTGTTCCTGTCAGCAAGACAGCAGGTATGTGCATCCCGGGCCCCTCGCTCATTGTCTGCAGAGGAAAAACAACATCATGCAGATCATCTTTCCTTCAGCACACCTCAGTCCCACTACACAGCACTCACTTACCCAACACACAAGCCTCATCCTGGGAGTCACACAGCTTGTCATCTATGGCATGCTGGTAGTGATAATTTTGGGGAAAAATAACCATGTTTTTTTTACATGTCTGTAGGGTAATGGTATAATGAAATGTGCTATATTAATGTCATGCTATTTACTGCATAGTGATGTATAATGTAAATATCATGGTTGGTATCTACCATCTGACACTACCACTGTCACTACCACATAACTGTACATCACATTTTTACAGGGTGAGGCAGATTTCGATTCATAGTGTGTATTAGAAGTGGAATGTCTAGTTCTAGTGTCTAGTTCAACAATCCTTTGAATAAATGTTACTCTTTTCTCACGGCTGACGCTCTAGTCATTCTCTCCTTGGGCTTGTGATGAGGAGCTGCTTCCTGACAAGAGCCACAGAGAAAAGAAGCAGCAACGGTCAAAACTCACCACATCCCTGCATCACTGCAACCCCCACATCCGCATGCTGCAGTGCCGCTGTGACACACACCACACATACTGCAGAGCAGATCGTGCCACCACTGCTGAGCTGAATGCCATGATGAGTGTCCCAATAAAAATAAACAAAAGAAATACCTACCAACAGTTAGTTGGCAAAGTTAAAAGTTCATATAATTTCAAAGTGGGATTTAGGGAAATTTCTGGCTGTCTGTAACAGAAAGACTGAAGCAGGATGTGGCTTAAATTTGAAGATCCCACATGGACTGTTTGATTTAAAGAAATATACTATTATTGCAAAAAGCAATGCGCTGCAAATTTTTAAAACAGAAATAGCTAAACAACAAAACTGAAATCTATTGTTTTAAAAAATAACCGGCTATAGCTTTTAGCCTTGATAATTTTGTTAACTTTATGTTACTTCTCCATGACTCAGACTTATGTGATAATAGCAAGGACATGTGTGGTATCTGGACACTGGACATTATAAGCATCTCCTCTAATGCTGCCTACATGATACACAATTCAAACTGGAAACACAGACTCTCAATACTTGCCCATTGATGGCCTATGCTGCATCTTAAAAGTATTAACAACTGTGGCATCTATCGGCAAGATACAGAAAAAGCTTTAAAAGGAATTTTTATATAAGAAAAACAATTAAATGAAGTGCAAGGGGAAATTCTAGCTTAACTACTTTGGACAAACAAGCTCCTCTCTATTTACAACAAATCTTCATACTGCACTTTTGGTTTGTGCTGCCAATGGCGCAAAAATCACACCCTTCACCTTTAGTTGCAGAATATACATGTATGTTCCATTATATTAGACTACAAAATGTATATTAGCCATTGAATATTAACAAAATATATTGTTTGTTGACCAGACTTATTTTATAATCAAACTGCGAATGTTCATAGTAAAGAAAACAAAAGGCTTTGATCATCAATGGAAATATCAGGGCTTCCTATATTTCACTCAGAAACCTGGACACACACACACTCCATTAGCGCGTGCAGACCCAGCCCAGGTCATTTGTGTGATAAAGGCAGTGGGCATGAAGAACAGGGAGTGTAGTGGAGTGGATCGGTACCCAGTGCTCCCTTACAGTTCTGCAATTACAAACCATTACAAGTGACCTCTGATCCCTTTCCGCCCTCAGATGAAACAGCTAGTCTGGTCTTGCTTAACTTGTTCAGGAGGCAGATAAAAAGTGGAGGGTTGGAGGGGGTGGTGGTAAGTGACCCATTCTACAGACATGCCTTATACTCACAGACACACAGCTTCAGGGCTCCCCTGTGACTCTGCAGATGCATGAGAATGCAAAACAAAATATTTTACTCACCTAGGAAATCTCCAATTACTGCTCGGCTACTCGCCACAAATCGGTGTCCTCAAGACACATTGCAGAAATGACAGAGGCGCTTCAGCACCCACCGTCCTCGCACGCTGATTCTGACAGCAGACTTATCCTCTAATTACTAAATGTCTCCTCTGCACTTTTTCTGTTGTCTTCCTCACTGACCTAAAGGAGACACAAATTTGTCGCCTGATTGGTCGACCAGACTCACCACATTCACATGACACAGGTTCACTGTGCTTTCCACAACAACACAGCATGGTGGATGCGTGGATTAATTAACATGGAGCTTGTATTGGTGGGTCTGTCAGATGAGAATTGTTGTCAGATTCATTCAGCTGTATAAATAGTTCTTGAAGTGCCTTCATTAGAACGCAAAAATTAATTTAAAGCATTTAATTTTTTTTTTCAAAACAAAAAGCCAGATTATAAACAGTCAAAAAATATACTGTACACATTCCCGTTTGTTTTAAATGAATAGAAACTAAATTTAATGTCATGTTTTAAATTCGTTTTAAACAAAACATGTTGACAGAAATGCAGTTACAATGGAAGTCTATGGGGCAACTAAAATTATTTTTATTCATTTTTAGCCTTCAACAGTACACCACAAATGCTGTCAGTAGAGCTTAACTTGTATATCCCTGAATATTCCTAAAACGACAAAAAACATGCAACATTTTTAATGCTATTTTTTTCTTATCCCAGTTGAACATGCAGAGGCTACTATAAGTAACCTGTTTGTAGGTTGATTCCCCTTTAAAAATATAACTTAATGTAACTAAAATGTAAAACTGTGCTCATTGTGTTTGTTTCAGCATCATGTATGGTCTGCCAAAGTAACACTGGTTCAACCAATGGTGTAGATTTGGGGCCTGGGGCACATGTTTGTGTTTGAGATGAGTGTCACAGAAAATACAAACAACACAATACAGTTAATAGGTTTGTTACATAGGTTACTTAATTATGTATTCATGTATTATGTATGTGTATTATTAACTTAATATATTTACTTTTCTGCCAAACTTTTGCCACTAATGAGAATGGAGCTTTGTAAATGTCATAACCAACATGAATCCTTTTTCAAAATCCTCTCTTCAAGTAGAAAGCAAAATTCTTTTCCTTACACCAGCTTTGATATCTTTTGACTGGAGCTAGGCTAATATTCAAATGTAAATATTAAACAAGGCTAAACAGAGATCCATGGAAAGGTCTTTTGTTCAGAGACACTGGGAAAGCAGTCACCCTGAAACAATAGGTCAAATTTGCATGCACCAGCCTTGGAGCACAGGGCCTTCACACAGTGACAAATCCCCCCTCCTTGTGTGTGTGTGGGGGGGGGTCACCTCTGAAGATCTGTCTCAGCCACTGTATGTCAAAAATGTATTTACATTAAATGTAAATGTATGCCACTGTATGCTCATTGTATGTCAAAAATCTATCTAAGAAGTAAAGATATGGGAGGCCAGAGGACAAGATTAATATAGGAAATACCTGGCATATGAATGAATGTGCCTTGTAATGTGACAGATGATGACAGCTCATAATTACCCATGAGCCCTTGATAGTGGGCGACTGAGAACACCATCTCTACATGGTTATCTCATTTTAATCTCCATCTAAAAGGGAAATATTTTTTCACCCTAAATCCTCCTGTTTATAAGTATTTCCTCACACCAAGTCCATAGTGCATGTAATACCAAATACATGCTTAGCTCCTTTGCTAAAAAAAGATTAATAATACGAAAAATAATAAGATTTTTTTCCAGCCCCGCCAAACAAAATTTGTACAATTATAATAGTTTATGCTATTATATAATAGTTTTATACAGGTTTCTCGATTGATTGCACAAATAGTTACTCCTGCCCCCAGACTAACACTGGCTTTTAAAGGTGACCTAGAGTGGTTTAACGGAGTATAGATTCTTGTTCTGTGATGTGACATAGAGAGAACAGCACTTTGGTTAAGTCTGTAATGCCCCAGAAGCAGTCTAAAAACCTCTTTAAAAAAACGATTTTATGGCGGGGCTATTTAATGGGTGAATCTGCGCAAATTCTGCACCGCTGGAGGGTCTCTGAAAACCTCATAATGATATGCGGAGCGCTGCATGGTGATTGGCTGCCTTCACTGCCACACGAAAAAATAATTATGTGACGTTGTCTCCTGGCTTCTAAACATATGCGGAACCATTTACTGGCCCGAACACACTGACAGACAGCTATGGATCATCCTTTGCATCATCATGAATCAAGACTTTATATTAACTATACTTTAATGTAAATACTGTTTATGAACGGAGGCTTCAGGTTTGATTGTTAATCTTGGGCTGACGGTGCGCATCTGCCCCATTCGAAATGAAAACAGAACTATTTCTAATAGATTTGAGCCATTGTGTAAAGTCAATCATTAATGAGCATGACATAATAATTGGGCCAAAAGTTTATCATTATTGAATGGTGTGCATTTGCCTGAGCCATAATGAATAACATTTAAAGAGAACATAAACGTATAACAAATATACATATATATAGTGGCCGTTTGTCACTCAGAAAGGGACAGGTAGACCCAAGGTGACCCGTTGACTAGCAGTGTGTAATGAGACTTATCCACATTTGGTTGAACAAAACAAAACAGAATAAAGAGAGTAAGAAAGTACATCATTGCAATAACAAATTTTATTAGTTAAGCAAGGCAGACATTATTTTAAATCATACCCAGAACAAATGTATTAACCTACTAAATGCCATTCTCCTTTCTCCCCATGTCTTGCAGGCAATGCAGATCTTCATCTTAACATATTCAATGTCCTCTTCAAATTCAAGATGAAGGCTTTTTGCTGGCCATGATCTGACTGGTGTTGAACTAAATGGAATTGAAGCTGCTCTGAATGTATATTAAATAAATATGAATAAATTAACACACAATTTTGTATTCTAAACAGAATACAATTATGTAATTGATTGACAAACAGGATAACAGTGAAGATTACGTTTCATTTTCGTGAGGAGGGGGTGAGTGAGAGGAAACTGACGTAAAATTCTGCAGCTTTCCAGCCTGAGCCGTTTCCAGGCACTCATTTTTAAAACATAAATTTATATACTTTAAAGTGGTTAAAAATGTCTGGAACTTTTCCTATGTTCTTTTAGGCGGGTATACTGCCATTTTCCGTCAAGCCTAGAAAAATTTTGATTTTACTCTAGGTCCCCTTTAACCTATTTGGGGAAATGATTCTTTTAATCAGGGCTCTGTAAAACCACCATCCCCTTACATTCCCTAATGTATCAATGTGATTTTTAATGTTGTGTTTTATATAAAGATTATCTGCAAATATTGGTTTTTCTTTTTCTTCTTCTTCTTCTTATTACTATTATTATTCTCTACTCTCTAAATGATTAAGTGATCTAAATGATCAGTGCACAAGCTCATCAAGTGTTGTCATTTTGCACTTTTCAAAATAACCAAAAGATAGGGTTTTTTATATTGTTAAAAAAGAAGACACCAGAAACAAAATGCACTTCATTAAATGAATGTAGTGTATAGTGTACATAAAAATGCTGCATTACACAATTAAAGGTATCTTCCATGTTAATCAAAGGTTTTGTCCTAACAAGTTCTGATGGTGATAAGCGATACAGATTCTGATTTAAATAGAATATAGAATTCAGATTTAATTTTTGCAATGTCACAGATGATAAGTCATGTACTGATCCATCATTAAAAAGGTTTAGTCAAGTAAACAAATGTCCAGTTGGTTAACTGTGCAAAGTTTATTCCATGACAAAGATTGTATTAGTCACATATGTCTAAAAAATGTTACAATTATTTTATTTGTAATTTGATTATGCCCTTATTCCATTCATTGTATATGGGAGACAACTGTGTGCTTTAAGAGAAAAAAACTATCCACATGCTGATTTGTGATAGATTTGTAAATAGACAAAATGCTTGTTGCATTGCATTTGGTCAGGACACACTTTAAATGTGCAGTTACACTTGGATTTTAGCATGCAACAATTCTACAGTTACCCTTGCAGATATGGACAGCAACTGGATATGATGTCACACACCATAATGTTTGTTATGATTCAGACATGCTTGCACTGTTATTGTTGTTTATGTTTTTTAAAGCTGTATTGTACAACATTCCTTTGAATACAAGGACCTATATAGCATAATATAATTTTTTAAAAAAGCACACTTTGGTTTTAATAGATATGATAAAAGGAATTACGTCAATGTTATTACAGCATAAGAAATATTTTGAGAACTTTAACACCCAAGGACACAATCATAATATTTCAAAAAAATTATCACTCAAAATGTTTGGTTAAAACAATCATGATATTCTGAATTGCAGAATAATTACTGTACCTGTGATTTGCCATTAGAAACATTTCAAAGCAATTCAGAAAATATCTCAAGGACACTTGAGGTTATGCTTTGGGTTTCTCAACTAACTCTGAGGTGGCAGATGCAATTATAAAGACACACACACACACACAACCCCCACCCAGCATCACAACCTGCATAAACAGAGACGACAATGTAAGATTAAGGGAAGGGACCAATTTATTTGTCAGGCATTCAAACTGAACTTAACCAGAAAATACATGAAAGGTTATCAGGATTTTAAAAGGTTTATAATTGGTCATGACCACTATATAATTAAAAAAAACTGATGTGTAAAAAGGGTGCATTCCATTAACTTTGAAGAATTGTCAAGCACAAAAAACATAAAATCAAAAGAGACTTAAATCAAATATTGTACTTTGTGGAAGAAATGCTTTACAATGATTGGTCAAAGGCATGCTGACATACTGCAGTGCTTTGTTTCATACAAATCTAGTCATTCAGCAAAACACTGCCAGGTTCACTCAAATCCTGTGCTTGTGACATCAACTTTGCTTTTCACATGATGTAGACATCAGTGCAGTTACACACTCAACATGTCACTTGTCTTAAATACATCATATCAGTTCTGGTAATGGATGTTTGTTAATGTAACAGTTCAGGGGTTGTGCTGCCACACTATGAGCAATTTCTGCCACATGCAGATATGTTTGATATGCTTATATATACAACAAGTGCACTGCATCGCTCCAACACTGTCAAAATTTCACCAAAATATGTTTGAAAAATCAAGGAAAGTCAGAGTACTGTACATTTCACACCTGCTTTTTTCCCATTCCTCTTAGCCTGAGACAGGCTTGTGTTTCTGGCTAGCTCTCCAGAGTTTTTAAAATGAAATCCAGCCCAAGATATCTGACAGCACCCTTGTACTTTTGGCTTGAGGAGGAAGGGCTTTCGGCAGCTTTACAGTCCTTTTTTGCATCAGCATAATAGGAAAGAATGTGAAAAGCACTTAACAAATGGAATTTGAATTTTTCAGGTGTGACCCTCACCACAGCACAGATCTCCTCCAAAAAGCAGGAGGAAATTTAAAATATAACATTGTAAAACAAACTTTTAAGAATTGCGTGAAAGTCCAGAAAACTTTCTGTGAGGGGCAATGGCCCTTTGGCCATTGTTTTGTTCATATCGTTTTATGTTCATATTCCTAGATTTGACAATATTGACATGACAACTTCCATTGCAAGAACAAATGCAGCAACATTTTGAAACAACAGTTTGAAACAACTTAAGAGTTAGTAAATTGTCATAATGTTTGTTTAATGGTGACCATTCCCTTTAACAGCCTAGCTACTGCAATATGAACATCATATTATACCACACACCATATGATATGAAAATTAATGACTGCACTGTTTATAACCGAGAAGCTTTAATATCTCATCATAACTCACTCTCAGACTCTCACAAACTCTCACTCACAAACTTCCCTGCCATCAGCACTGCTTTGAAATGTATGGTAGAGTTAAATATAGCAAATGAGCTGGGCACAGGTAACATCATCTTCACATCAAGCGTAAACACCAATGAGCTATGTGACCCCACTAACCAACAGGCCCTTATTTGGTCATCAGCAGAGCCAGTTCCCAAACAGAGGTTGCCTATAGGAGCCACTGTAAATGTCTTAGCATGAGGTGGACTGTGTATTTACCACCACATTCCTGAATCATACAGGCCGCTCATCACTAAGTGAATAATGCTCACCTCTATCATTTATTTTTGCAGCTCCCATTTGGCTCATAGTACAGTGCTATGGGTTTGCCTTTTATACGTGGAGGTCAGGAGAAATTTAACAGAATATGCAGACACACTTAATGCACTGCTTACAGGAGGCAAAGAAAACAAAAGAAAATTATGTGCACTAAAGTTGGAACTTGTTAAACTTTCCAGCGCAACACGGTTAGAAGAGGATGTTCATTAAGATGTGATTAATCTGTGTTGGCAATTTGGCACCCACGCAAAGAGACATCTGCATTTAGACCACAGAGGTGTGGACAGATCTCATTCATTCACTCACTAACACACTGTATGCAAAAACAACCTCGTTCGTACTGCCGTCGACTTCATCAGCCTCTCCATAATATCACAGAAGGCACAATTACCTATTCATTTATTCAAGCAGCAAGTGCACAAAAAGCATTTTCACATGCACAGCTAAATCGAATTTAAAGTGTTGACGCACTCGCCGTCTTTTGCCGCCGTTTACTTTAAAGTGTAGTAGCTAATGATATGTGTGTGTGAGAAGAAAGGTGATGGGTGGAAAATGTGTGCACATTCTCCTGCTGTGCTGTGAACCTGCTCGCTAAAAACAGGAAGCCAGTACGTCCTCACTGCTGACACAACACGGCGAAGACCCGACTGCCGTCAACACAGACCCCACACTCACCCTCATCACCCCACACTGCTCTGAGACACGCCCTGCCGGTCTGTCAACGAGACCTCCTGCAGGTCTGACTGCAGCACAACAATATTTGTGCATTCAAGGCATTTTAGAGGCCAGTGCGGAATCTCTGATAGGATGATTAGAGGTCAAAAGTATTGGAATTGCAATACAACATTATTGGAAATGGGAAATTTACATTTAATATTGAGAACAAGTTTGGTATTATGACAAGCTTATTGAAGATGCAGTATAGCAGTCTCAGATCTTGCTTCAGGTATGATTTTCCAGAAAAAGAAGTTTCATAACATGCAAGGTGGTGTAAATTAATTAGTGGTGGCAGAGTAATTAGGATGTGTGCAGAGATGAAAATGAACTATAGGCTTCCCCACTGCTTTGATGAACGTCTCAGCCTGTCAAATCTACCTCAGTAAGCCTATGAGACATCTGCAGTTCACACAAAATTGGCACTGGACTCGCAAGAGACGCACATACATGCACACTGAGAATTAACTATAAAGAATGAAGTGTAACTGCAATCTGTTATAAATGATTGAGAATTAAGAGAGCGGAAACAATATTCATAAAACTATAGGCTTAATGTGTCAGGCTATGTGCAGACAAAGATATGTAACTGATGTAGACATTTTCTTATTGTAAAAGCAAGAAAAAATGTATTTTTATTCTTCATGCAAGGGTGGGTGCCAAGTATGCAATAATGTTCCTGTGATTTACTACCAATGCCATTAGCTGAATACCTACATTAATCCCATTTTCTGATGGAATATTATAATTAAATGTTTCCATTTTTAATGTTTGTTTTAAATGTAGCTGTTAGGTCATTTGATTATTAATCTGTATGTGCCACCAACATTTTGAGTGAAGAATGTCTTTGTCCATCAACTATAGTTTTAAACTCAAAACATTTTAAATATAATTTACCCTCGGTAGCCATGCCCACTTCAGAAGGTGAATAACCATGATGATTTGAAATAGAAATGTCATTGGTTATTATTATTAGTCTATATCATTGTATTATATTTATATAATTAGCTCCCTCAAACAGGAAACATTTTATGAAATATTTACATACAAATAATATAATAGCAAAAGAATGACTGAAACAGTTAAAGCTATGCTAATACTATTCTACCAAAATTAATATAAATCAACAGAAAGTGGAAGAAATTATTACTATATTACATTAAAATACAGTACAATTAAATATACATATAAAAATACATCAAATAATAATTAAACGGGCACCTATTCATCATTAAATGCTTTCTTCATTCTTTATATAGTTGTGGCTTCTTACATTATTTTGCAGAACAGTGCTCTGGTATTTTACGTGAATAATGTCTGTCATTGTATTATACAGTAAGAGACAGTTAGAGATTAATAAAACATGGTGTGACAATGAGAACTGCAGGAGATCAAATGCTCGGTTAAATGATCTTTAGATCAATGTTATTGTAACACGCTTAGGTTACTGGAACACAACCAGCAGGAAATAATGGTCATTAATAAGAAAAAGGCTACTTTACATTGATACACTGAGCAGGAAGCATCATAGTACATTGGGTGATAGACCTGCTGTAGCAGCACTTTGTACAGCCTGAAATCTGGCTGCTAGTTTGGCCACCATTTTCAGGAAACAGGATGCTTAGGCTGTTTAAATAGCATTCCAGGACTCTCTTTCTCAACTGATTTTGCTTCGGAGGCCAAATTTTACAGCGGACATCAAGTAGCAACTCAATATGTACAAAAATGTTACATTACACATTGATGTTTCTTTCTTTCTTTCTTATATTACAAATAACTTGTCCATGTTAGCAATTGTCAAGCTTCTAGTAAGCTTAGCAGTTTGATTGGATTGCCTGTTTTTTGGGTCTCAACCCAAAATATTTGAATAATACTATCATAATTATAAATATTACTGTAATATTAAACTACTATGACATTTTTATAAAGTTGTTTATTGATACTTTTTTAATCCTGAAAGAAATTCTAGGCATACCATAGAGATACACACTAAGACACTACCACAAATGCATACACTATCAACTGCACGAATATGAAAAAATCACAAAACATATATGATTCTTACCAAAAATATAGTTATTAAAGTTGGAAATGGATTAAGAAAATAATTAATAAATAAATATACTAAACACCAGAATCTGTCAGATCAAAATGTCTTTCATTTCCCAATGTCAGATCACTTGATTTTAAAGCAGAACAAATATACCCCTAAATCCCCAAACAACTCTTTATTGTATAATTAAAATGTTTTTATTATGTTTCACCCAACACAGACATATTTTTGTTGCAGAGTTTTGCGTTTAGCATTGTGTTATGTCTAAATGTTGAAAACACTGAAGAGACTCATGGGTATAAACTTGCTGTAGGAATGAGGTCATGTTTTTAGATTAAACACACAAAGCAAAGGAGGAGAAACTAAACAACTCGCAAATCCTTGTGAAACAGTATTCATAAAACATAGAGCATTTTTGCATCTTTGATGAATTGTCCTTTGAGATGCAATTTAAATGTGAATTTTAAGAAATTAGGACAAAGTGCCTCATTATCCCCTACAACAAGAATAACTAACCCTCAGTGGAAAGAGAAAAATGCTAAACTGTAAGTTTCTGTAAGATTTCACTGTTAAAATTCACAATTATTTATAAATGTATAAATCATGTTACCATGCAAAAATAAATAGGAAACTGTGGAGTTGGTAGAAGTTCATTTTACCTGACCTGACCTTTAATATGACTCCTGTTCTAATCCTGTTCTAATGTATTAAAATTATTTTGGAATACTTAATAAAATGTTATAATAATATTATTATTAACAACCAAAATTGTTTGACATTACCATAAGACTTTTGTGTTATAAGTTTCAGCAGATGTGTCATAAGGAAGGTATTATAAAGTGCTAAATATACAACAAAGTGAGAAGGTGAATATAGAAGGTTTCTGTTTGGTTATTTGTCAGAAGTTTACTTACATGAGTAACACCCCAGCAGTGACTTCTGGGAAGGTACATATGGGAGTTCTTGACAAGGGGGTAACTTGATAAATTGTTTTTGTCTTCTCACTCAGCACTTGTTTCATCACCTCACTGAGCTCTGGTTTGCATATAAGTTCAAAAACATCTATTGTAATTAAAAAGGTGGCATGGTTCAGCTCTCAGTGCTGTGCTAGTAAATTGTTGGTGGGTGGGGGTGGGGGTATGCCCTACACCTTCTTAGGTCTCAGCCTCCGAGACATCTGTGTATGACAGTGTGAATCAGGAACCCCTGCCTCTAAGCACGCATCACCTGCAAAGTGAAAGATTTATCGCCTTGGAAACACATCTGTTAGCATTGAGTCTGGTGTGTTAAACATCCAAATATGCTGTATAAAATAGTATGTAAATATGGCATGCCTGTACTTTAATTACAATTCCTGTTGGCTCACTACATACAATTTTCTCTAGATAAAGCAATGTGAATTTAAACTTCAATCTAGCAACCGCAAAGGTGTTCATTGCTGGGCTACAGAAGTTGTTTTGTTGTGAAAACATCAAGGAATGTTTCTTAATGAGGCTTGTGTTGAATCAGTTAAAACAGAGAAAACCTGCAACATGTGAAAGGCTTTGAAGCTGTTACCTATAAGCAAGGCTTTGGACAGGTTGACAGAATGTTTGTAGAGTGTGAAACCTTAGCGCAGACCTTTTCTTTGAGGCGTGTCTGAACCCAAGGGTCTCCACTACAGTACATCTGTGTCGACCTTGGCAAAGCCTGGCATAGTCCCCTGGCACACACCCCAGTTTACATGGCATTGGATCAAAGATCTGCACAGAGGCCTTCAACATTCATCCACAGACAAAAAATTCATTCATCTTTTCGGTGGAGCACCAGTCAAGTCTTGTATTTTATTATGTTTTGATTAAATCTGACGAAACCTAATATTTTAATTGAATGTTTGGAGCCAAACCCCTTTGAGCAATAAATTTCCTGCATCTTGCTATTGTGTTTCTCCACTAATTGCATTTACATAAATGACGTTGATGGAATTATCAAGCAGGTTATATGAGCACAGGGTAGAAACTGAGAATGTTGTAGACACATCTATAGATAGACATCTGTAGACACATCACATCTAACAGTAAAACATTTACTATTCAAAAGTCTTTCTAATTCTATGGCACAAATGTGCCATTTTTTTACACGTCTGTGTACTATGGTTGTACCATGGTGCATTTATTGTAGAGCTCAGTGGATGAATAAAATGGAATGTTGAAAAATAAATAATAATAATCATATTCAAATACCAACATATTTATGAAACACTCCAATGTATGTTAAAAATGCTATAGTATTTCCATGGTACAGACTTAAAAAACAGTTATATTTCAAGGTCATAACAATATTTACAATAGTCACTGCAGACACATTCAATCTTTGGACATTCATGTTATCCTGGAAAAAAAATATATGTGTGAATCTAACAAAGCATTTTTATATTTCAAAAGAATTAAGTCAAAAGAAAAATGAAAATAAACAAAATTATGTAAATCAGGTTTTGTTTTGCATTTCAACATTTTTATGACCATTATCAACATTTCCAAAAGTATATACTTTTATGTAAAGTATAATTTAATAAATGAATAAATACTCTATACTGTTTAATTTATAAACTTTCTCCGATTTCAATATAAATAAGTAAACCTATGGAGATGCAAGAGGAGAAACTTAAATAATTACAAATACAAATAATTGTATTTATAGGTTTAAATGATTTCTGTCAAAATGATTTCTCCACCATCACTGCACATCTGAAGAATGACAGCATGTGTGTTTGAGATGCTCTACCTCTTTGACTGATAGAAACCTGGAGGCAACACTTACCCTGCTCTGAAAATAGTCTTTATTAAGGGCAAAGTGATTAAATCTAGAAGAGCTTTAATGGATGCCCAGGGTCAGTGCCCCACTTATTTTAAGAACGATACAATTAGAGCAGTGTTCATTTACAAAGGTAATTCATCTTACATTTAAACATCAGACTCATCTGTCAACCTTGAGAGTATAATTACAATGTACAAGTTTCTGTAGTCATCTGAATACAATGCGCTTCATGCAGGGGCAGCTATTAATGCGCCACTCAACCCCTGACACCTGCAAAGCACTAAAGTTGCTCTGTCAAATCCAAAGTAATGGGACTTGGTAAAGTGATCTACTGTAACATGAGGAGCACTTGGGGCACATATACACACAACTTCAAAGATCTTAAGTGGATGTCAGCCAATGGTGGAGGTCAGTATCAATATGTTTAAGGAAGAATGTAGCCGCTGTTCATATCCAGAGGGACATCTTGTTCTTGATCTCCATTCAGTGCATGAGACTTCAATGGAGCTCTGTTTTGGTTTACAAACCCATTATATCTCAGACATTAAATTACTGTAAATTACAACTAAAACTGGCTTGGGTGTAAGAAGTGAACAATGTTCCGCAAAAAACGACACAACAATTGTCTAAAGAATTATTACAGGTATTTGGGTGACAATTGATGCATGTGTCTGAAAATTCAGCACAATTATTGCCATCAAACAAAATTGTGAAAATAATAAAGCAGTAAATTCAACACGTTCCAACTTTAATGTTGTTTTACCCCAAGCTTACACCATTGGTAAAATCAGAAATTGACTGCTCAAATAATCAATGCCCTATTTCGCACAGTGTTTACACTGTTCAGAAAGTCAACCTCAATTTGTCTCTGCATTAAAACACCCTTTAAACTATGAAATATGAAAATATCAAGTCTACACCTATAGCTTCCATCAACCTTTTACTGTGTCTCTATTTCTGTTGCTAGGGGTGGAAAGATGTATTACACCACCTACAACCAAGGCTGTATTTTATCCCTGAAGATGTTTGGAGACGAATAGTCTGCTTGAAGTCTCACCACTCAGCGATCTTATTAAGAACTGCTATGTAAGAGCTCTGCTCTTCTACTGTGAGGAAATGGCTGCCGTAATGTCTTTCCCTCACTGTTTTGGAATGCTGCTCAGCTCCCATGCTGGGAAAACAAGTGAGAAGGAGAAAAATGATTAAATCAATTTTTCAGGGGGGGGGCTCTTAGAACAACATTGCTTACATTGTCAAAGACCGATTCAGCGCTTATGTTACACTGGCTGACTGACTTCCAGGGATCCTTTGGAGTACTGCACTACACGAAGGCAGCTAAAATATGTTGGACTTTGGTGCTTCTTACAATGATTGAGGCTTATTGCCGATTACGAATACAGGTGATGCTGAAAGGATAATTTGCAGCACACGACATAGCTAGAGACCAAAAACTTTTCTTCCCAGATTCTCTCAGAACATGGAATGTCTTCCTCTACAGCTGAAAAATGATAACATAATTAGCAATCTTAGGGAAGGCTGTTGTGCTATCTAAGACCTATATTGGTTTTGTCATGATTAAGGGCATAGTATGATGCTTGAGGGCAGTATATTCTGTCTGAATGGGAATAAGATCATATTACCGACCCACACCAATCAGACTAGGGCAGGTAGCCCATAAACAAACTGCTTTATCGTGGCGAGACACAGAGTATGCCTGCATTGTCCATGCTGCCAGCTCACGCTCTGGGTTTTAAGTGTCACGTCAAAGGTTTTTTTCTTCCTTTAACTTTGGAACACTGTCAGAGATGCTGTAACAACTACGTAGATTAGCGAGTGAAGTAGTGAGAACCTGAAAAAAATAAAACTTCTTGATTATCTGCCTCATCTGATCCAATTACCAGGATCTTTTATAGAAATTCCAGTGGTATTTGGGGGATGGTGAAAGTTTCTCTGATTTAATGCTTTACATTTGCATGAACTACAAAAACAAAGTAAACGTCTTAACATGCACCCCGCAATAAGTAACAGGATACCCGCAAACTGTGAGTTAATATTAAAAGTGGTGCATATAATTGATAGCCATTGGCTCTGCTCCAAAATATAGTAAGCAGCTGTGATGAGCCTTTTGAGATGAGCCGCCTAGTCACTGGGTCACCTACTGTGTGATCTGACTTGGATGCGTGAACGTATGACAAGCACGACGTCTGCTGTCATAGTCTATTAAAACCAGTTTACATGTGCATGTCCAATTTTATGAATATGTATGTGACCTCTTTCTTTGGTGGTTGCCCATTCAGAACAGAGGCCTGAGGCTCCAGGCAGCCCGTCTCATTGAGCACAACTTGCATAAAGGCAGCGCTTTAACACTGTTGAGAAGCAGCTCCCCTGCGTCTGCTCTGACCTTTAACTGTGTGGATTTAACAGAGGGATAATGGAGAGACGAAGGGTTAGCCTTGAGATAAAGAAAAAGTACAGAGGTACTGATTTAAAATTCAGGTTCTAACACGCCTTAATGAAATAATCCCTGTATCTTGTAAAGCAACAACAAAGATAGTCATCTCCTCTGATAGCTGGCCTTCATTTTAAACCCCAAAGCAACATTTTACTGCTCTTTTATTGCTCAGGAGTTTACATAAAGTTGCCTTTACATTTTTTAGGCTTGTATTGTCTAAGTGCATGTTTAAATTTTCCGTTTTTAATTTTGTTGAGATGTTTCTTTCAGAATTCCTTTGGAATTTGGTATTTTTAGAATGTGATGAGAAATGTTTAAATATTTAATATAACAAACTTAAAAATTTTAGCACATTGTGAGTTACTGTTGGCGTGAGATTGCACGTGAGATACCTTGAATCTTTTTTAAAAAGTTATGTTTGGAACATTTAATTACTGCAATACAACTGAGGTTAGAGATTTTTGTCAGTTATGTATTTCTTAAAATAAATACAGCTTGTTCCAGCTGTATACAGCTGGAAAATGGTAATGTCTTCTATTAGAGTTGAATTATCTCCAGTAACCTCTTGCACACAATGCATGGGCAGCTGTAATTGGAAACCTTAATAATTGTCACCTCTTGAAAAACTAATTAAAACAATGGCGAAGGTCAAACTGGCTTTGGTAATTAACAGAGGAGAAAGCTGAAGGTAATGATCACCAGCACTGCAAGGGCACGTTGTGTGTGTGTGTGTGTGAGCGTGTGCTCAGTGGGATTTGGGTGGGTGTGACCTAATCTATGTATGTGAAAGAGACACAGTCAGATTCATTTATACCTGAGCAGATTAAGGGTAGAACATCAACCCTACCATCTGTAGACCTGATAAATAATAAATAATTACAATTTTAATTTCTGTTACTGCTTGTACATCACAAATGAGCCTAAACACTTTTCCAGCTGTTGGGAGCATTTTTCCATTAGTTTTCCGATGTTCATTTAAATTGCTTAAATTTAATGCTGAAAAAATTATTTATTAAAAAATAAAACCTATTTACTGACCAACATAACAATCTACATAACAGATCAAAACAATTATGATTTATAATTTGAGCTGTCCAGTCAGATTTCAGGGGTAACATTAGTTTGACTTAATTTGACTTCATTATATGTAAAGATCAGTATGCAAAGTACTCTGCAGTGTAAAAAAACAATGTTACATATTGCAGCTTTAAGACACTTCTGTTTAATGTACTGTATTAGGACTGTATTTGTGTGTATGTGTTGGAACATTTGACAGAGGTTGTTTTAAAGAAATCTGTTAGGGCAGCTCTTTAATGTTGGACTGATATAATCCAGACTGTTCTGGTTTTACTATTGTTGCATTTATCACATCAAGTATTTGAAGTACTTTATCAGTTTTCCAAAAAGTGCAAGTATAGGTGCAAAGCTGGTCAACCCTTGCATATTAACATGGTCACAAGTTTGTGTTTACCAGCATTTAAAACAACTTTAAAACTGGCTCTTTCAGCCAGAACTTCAATCAGCACACAGTCTTAGTATCATGTTATAACATGCTGTGAGTTGTCCTATTGTATTAAGCCTAAACATCAAAACATGTAATTTAGTGTTTTTCTACACAAAACAATAAGTTTCACTGTAAAAGACAGTCTTTGGTGTAACTGTATACGTCTTCACATAGTACAAGTAAATTTCACAGACGCCTTGAGGTAGCACTGGAATGTATTTCAGTTACATACCACTTGTCTACTATTAGAATAGAATAAATATAAATAGAAAAACATTTGTAAGGTTAGAAAACCCGGTACAGGCACAGTGTTACACTATTAACTTTAGAAATGTTTTATATTTTAATCTAGAAGTTTCAACACAAACACTTTTCAGAAAACGTCAAAACAAAAAGAGCTGAAGAAAACATCACTAGATAACAAGTGATTAATAATTGCTTTCGGTTGCCAACAACACGGGTAGATTGCGCTTTGTCTCTTCTGAAGGCAATATGGTGCTTTACTGTATGAACCAGCTGCTTTGACTTGTGGGCTCAAAGCTCAAAGCTTTGTTTTTTAAGTGAATATTGCAAAGGCGCTACTAAATGGTTGCTTATTGGTCAAAGTGAAGAGAGACTAGGCAAGTATTAGGTGTTTGTTTGTAATTACCAAACATAAGATATAACATAAATATAGTTAATATAGATAAATATAGAAATTTAGCATAAGTAATGCTACCACGTACACTTACACATATATACACTCTATATATATATATATATATAGATAGATAGATAGATAGATATATGGATATATAGTTTTTTACAGATTACTACTATCCATTGTCAGAGTAAATAAACCTGTATCTCTTTGAGACAAACCTTCTTTAGATTTAGTAACATCCCAAAAGACTTTCTCCAAAGTCTCAATTAGAAGGAAATAAGGGGGAGAAATTACACTTGCTATTAATGGCATGACAGGCATTTCCCAAGGCCTCTGGGACAATGTGCTTTCTGTGCCTGTCCGTGACACTGAGAGGGACCACTTTGTGTGTGGTGGCACCACAAGAGAAAACATAGCCGGCAGACTGGCGGCTCCATAATGCACAGCAGTGATTCAGCAGTCAGATATGTCACATTTATCTATATTTTTGTGTACACAAATAACCATTAGTAATAGTGGAGAATAGTTCAACCATTAGTAATAGTGGGGAGCATACAGGAAGTGCATGGTTCAAACGGGCAAGGCCATGCAAGCAGACTCCTACGGCAAGGCCGTTAGCTTGTCAGAGCCTAGTTACTTCACACTTATTCCTCTGCAGTGGTATGTCATTTATGATTAGCCGTACAACTCGCAAAACGCAGTGATGTTGGGGATCCACATTCCACCGGACAAGGTTTGTTTTCTTTCCCATTGATCAGTGGGGGCTGATGACTGATTCTCAGCAAAGCTGAAACACTGCAGATATTTTCTTTAGAGTTTAGCCATCAGAACAGAGCCAGAGAAAAAGACACAGTGTGGAAAAACTTGAGCTTCGGTGTGGAGAATAAAGTCAGCCAGACAATTCAAACATTTAGACTATTCAAACACTAGCTTGTTGACTAGACCCCTGTTGTGATTTCATTAAGGAGTCAAATGGAACAGAATTTTTTTGTTAGTACAAAAAATGTTAGTACAAATTTGTGCCCTAAAAACAGTATATACAACATGTTTTACCCTCCCCTTGAACCCTAAAACACACCATTTTGGCTGATGTGCTTTTAAGACTAAATTAACATCATCTTCACATTAGATGAAATAAGATTTGCATTGTTGCACATATTAGCAAGCTGCGATTATATGCCAAGTTCAATACAGTTTAAAACAACCTCAAACTGTTTGGGAGAAATGGGAGCTATTCTGATCCTCTGTATAGCATTCCCTGTATCCCCTGTATTGACTGCCCACATTGACTGCACATTAAATCACATTAAATGCATTGTTCACATGTCAATATGAGCAGTCATGTGTTCAGATACAGCACTGTATCTAATATCAGGAAATTATGAGAGTTCAGGACAAACCTTTTGCTGCTTAGATACTGTAAATGCTCTTTTTGGATTGGGGAAGTGTTTTTTTATGTCTAAAAGTTGTAGAATTAATATATACAATGGATCTCAAAAGTTTAAGGAAAATGTGATTCCTCATGATATGACCCTTTTAAGAAAAATCTTAACATTAAACATAAAGCAACTTGCATTTCAAGAACAAATCAGAGGAAAACATAAATGCCGTAGAAACACTGAGTGCACTGACTATGATGACCATGGTGACCTGAGCCAGTGCTCTGATTGGTCTGAGGCTATCCAAGCTAAAAGATATTGCAGTCATCCTTTCTCCTTTAATAAAGGAGCAGTGGTGGTAATTGCAGTCTGTGAGGAGTCCATAATTCATGTAGATATTCAATAAAGACTGTAGGAGGGCATGGATATGTTGGCTGTACATGTTGATCCATATGATTGATTTTTCCTCCTCCTTCCAAGCTCAATTTTTCATATTCAATGAGTGACTTGTAGATTTCATTAGTCAATACAGATACATCTCAATTAAGCCATACTCAGAAGCTCTCGGGAATAGAAGCTACGGATTAGGGTGGGCTTCCCAGCTGCCCATAGATTTGCCAGTACTGAAACAGGGAGATAAAAATGCTAAAAAAAAAACAAGGTTAAGTGTTGAGCCCAGATGTATTAACATTGAGATTAATTATAAACTCATTTCTTGGCACATTTCATTCCCTTTATTAATTACAGACTCTCTCGGCTCACAGAACTAAACTGTGTATTAATTCTCTGATGTGCAGGACTGTATATCACTGCTGCCGATCCTTTCACTGGGTTCTGTGATGCTCAGCACTTTTTTCTCTTACTGACTGGACAGGATCATTTACAAATATGACATGGTGGCTGCGAACGTTCGCTAATACACTTCATCTTTCTTGCCCCTGAATGGACGGCTTTTTATTTCTGCTCCAAGGGCACAACCAGCATCTTTCATGCAGAGAATAAATGGGAATGAGATGATGGGAATAAAGAAAGTTTGGTTTGGTGTAATTGTGCAGTATAAACACACATGCAAGTATAGCTTCAGTTTTTTCCAAAACATTTTAGACAAAAAATGTTGAAAAGAGAAAGAGAGAAAAAGAAACTGCTTTTCATTTAAAGAAACTATAAGCACTTCAGAAAAGTGGAAAAGTGGAAACAGAATACATTCATTTGTGGTGATGCTATGAAATCAAAGTAGGACTGCAGCTGGCATCCTTTGCAAACACCCGTAGATCTGTAAAGATTATGTCTTTTTTGATGTTAAAATACTTCTATTCTAGTCAAATATGCTGTGATTGTATGTAATTTGATATTCTCTTTCCCAAAGGCTTTAGAGATGCTTAGTGGTGCTTTCAAAATATTGCTCTGTGGGTTGCTATGTTGGATTCAACTAGTGGTGCAGTAATTACAAATAATTTCTAACCTAACATTAAATGGTATTCACAACTTTTTATCTGTAATGTAACATTTTCATTTTTGTCATTATCATTATTTTATATCAATTTTACCAGCTCAATTTTTTTTAAATTGTAAAAAGTTGGTGTCCTTGCCAGAATGAAGTGAAACTTAAATGTGAGTTTGCAGTGAATTGGTGGAGACTCCTCCCCTTCTAAAACTAGTCCTCTCGTAGATCTTTGGAATAATGTGCACAGGCTGCAATCATCATATCTGCTTACCACATTCTCATTGCAGCTAAAATACATAAAAAGCAACAGTTAAATAAAAAGGAATATGGCCTCTTTTACAACAGAATAGGAGAGAGTACAATTATAGCATATATATTCTGAATTACAGCTCAGTTGCTATTCATCTTTTAGAGGTAGCATTAAAGGGCAATGATTTTTGTGGCCCTTTGAATATCTGTGTCATCACTGTATTAACATAGACAGCCAAGTGTTGATGTATTAATCCACTGTGAAGGTTCAGAACATGTTTTTGTGCAGATAAGTTTAGCAAAGGTTTTAAGTTCTGAAGGTTACAGCATGTATAAGAGCACAACTAACTATTGTACATTATAAAGATGTTGGAAAATTTAAAATCTGTTAATATGACCCCTATAATGGGAGCAGAGACAGAAAGAGACAGAAGGAGGAGAATGGACTCCTCCATCACACCGCTGCCGTGGTGATGAGACAGCTTAATCAACTTTTACCAGGTGGTGCTCCGGCAATGTCCAATACTCAACGCTTGTTATCTTTCTCGCAGCAAGCCTGCTCATATTTCCTTTGACATTCAGCCCCAAAGACTCTATATGTTGTTTCTCTATACTTCTCTTTTATGGGTAGGAGGAATGCCGGGTCTCCTTAGTGATTTATAAACATACATAATAAATGGTCGTCTGTAGTTTAAGCAGTGATGAGGCATTCTGTGCCTGGCCGCCAAGCTCCAACGTGATTTAAAGAGCTGACATTTACAGCAACCAGGCCTATTATTCAGAATGACTGTCTGTGTACAGACTTTATTCACAGAGGGCTGTGTGGAGGTGAGCCTGAATCGGACTGGTCGGTGGCCTTCCTTCCCAGGCTCCATACAGCAACTCCTACAAGGTGGGAGTCATGGCAATGATAGGCGAACAGACTCTTAGCTAGTTTGTTATTGCAAAGATCTATGCAGGGCAATAAGAGATTATGACACTGCGAGACAAAGGTGAAAAGCTGTGTGGATACATTTTTAAACAGATGAAAGGATAATCCTGATGATTGTACAGCTGTGTGTGTATAAATTTGTGGGTGTTTGGACTAGACAACCTTTCCTTGGCTCTTTCGCAATGCTAATCTGTGTGTAAGTTAATGCAGGTCTGTTTTGTGCTAATCCACCGTGACGTGGTTCTCGTTCCCTGTTCAAACACAGCTCTGTGTATATGGTCTCCAAACACACCAGACCTTAGCCTTTCCTAATGAAGCGCAGGCCTGAGTAGTGTACTCCATTAAAGAATGACAGTGTCCTTGCAAAGGTTGTGTGTCCTTCCATGAAATTTGTTGACGTGGTATTCAAACATTTCAGTCAAATGTCTGCCAGAGAGACTGGTCATAGCTCCTCTCATGTTTCTATTCGATTGGCATGGAACACAAACCCACAGGACAGACCTCATTTTCACGGCGCCATGTACCATACATGAAAATCAATACAGCTTAAACAGAAAACACTCATTTAGCATGTAGCTAAAATAGCTCGATGTCAATCTCCTGCCTCTCAGAACCCTTCATTCTTCAAGTCAGCTCTTGAACCTTTTGTAGCTTCGACACAAACTTTGAGGCTGAGATATGGTGATTGGCACAGTTTTCCAGCCAGGGTTAGTCCTTGGAACTGCATTACAAACCCTCGTAACTTAATTCCAGCATCTGTGTAAGGAAATAATTGAATCACGCTCTGAAGATGGATCCTGAAAACAGGGTGCAGAAATCGTCTTTGGCCACTATCTGGCTTAACTCACGGAAGATTAGAAGCTAATGATGAGGCTGTTGGCATGAAGGCTAATACAGCAGCCTGTGGCCAGTGTCTGACCTTTCGGCAGATTAGACCTGCCATGGTTTACATCTCTGTAGCACCTTGAATTACACTACTGTGTTACTCAAGCTGTCCCACCGTCACCAGTTTAAGCTGTTTTTAATTTTCCTCTGATTGGTGATGTGTGCTCTGCAGTCAGTTCAACTAAGTTGCTGTATCAGGTTTGCAGTGCTTACTGCAAACTTAGACAAAATTAAGGGTATTACAGATATGTTCATTTGAATTACGGAAGATGGGTGTTTTTGAACAAAAAACTATTTGGTGACAACAGCTTTAGAAAAACCCCTTAGAAAAACAGTGTTGAGATGCCCATTCTGGGGTGAGCTTTAATGAGCCAAAACAGCTGTCACGTTTTATTAGGTTTAAAGGGTTTTGTGTTTTGCCTGTGAGTGAATTTAGCTCCCTACCACACATGAAGCTAGGAGGGAGGTGTCTAATGTGAAACCTTTAGTCTATTGAGGCATTCTGTGAACATGGTCAAGGGGGGTCATGGCATACCTGGGAGCAGCAAAGGGTTAAGGTTATCCCATAGAGAGGGTTGGAATACCCCAAATTCAGTCGAGTGCAAGCAAAAGTTACCACACACTGATTTTACCCTGCAGAAATCCTGGGTGATTCTGAAGGAAAAGACAGACAACAAGACAACTTTCATTAGAAGTATATATACAGTATATATAGCATATACAAATTTGGCATTACAAAATCTATTATCCTGTTGCTGTGCTACTAACAGTTGGAGTTATAGTTAGAGTAACATTTTTGTCCACTTACCAGTTTAGCAGTTTAGCTCTGTATGGACATTTTCAGAGAAGGTTAAATAAAAGGATTGTTGTTAGGTAATAATTAATTCATTATGACCCGATGCACCAATGATGTGAGGATCCTGTTGGAACGTTCATAACTTATAAAAGTTTGCATACACACCAGAAGTGGCAGAAATTACATTACTGACATTATCTGACATGAGTTTCAGAAAAAAAATGTTGCAAATGCCTCTATAGCGCCACTTACAAAACTGTAATAAAGAAGCCCTAGCTCTATGTTTTGCATACATGTGTGAAACTTGTTAGGCTCATGTAACATTCCAACTGCTGCAAAAAAATCTTACACAGCAATATCTCAAACCAAACAGGAAGTCAGCAACTTAAAATGTTACCTGCAAATTCTTTGCAGTTTTAGGCATTTAATCATATATTTCTACCAACCAAAAATAAAATCTTTCTTTCCATCCTCTACAAATTGGTGGATTATTCAGCCAATACTATTCCTCCAAAGCACTTTTTTTGGATTCCATCACTATTTATGTTGGTCTTGTTTTGTAACGATATATAAAAAAACCTAAAATTTCAGGTTTGAAGAATTTTACAGAATTTGGTAGATTTGACACACAAGTATTGAAAACTGTTAATGCATTGCCAACACATTATAAGGCCAACCTGTTGCACAAATATAATAGTGGTGTATTCGAGGGAAAAGGAGTCATTCTATTAATTATATGTGCTATTAACCCAGATGTGTTGCCATTTATGTATCTTGCATTTTAACAAAAACAACAAGATTCTGTAGATGACCTAAAAACGGAAATACTTATACCAATCTAGCGCCCCATGTGGCAATACTGAGGATGTGCACTTGTTTTTAAGTGTTCCTGAAATACTGAATAATTGTTTTTGTAACACTATTTAGAACTTAGACATTTGTGAAATGAATCGTGTTATATATATTAAACCCAATATATTTTGGATTGCTAAAATAACAATACACAACCAAACAGCACTGCAGAATGCAAAGAGTTAAAATTACTTTAAAGCTACCAACAGCCTCTCCCTCCAGAACTGTGTGGTAGCTCGCAATATTCTTGCCCAGAAATAAATGATACCGAAACAAGAAGTGGCACATAAATTAAAGTGGCACTATGATTGATGAGGTAGCAGCCAAGGGAAAGGATGTTTGCAGCATTTTCGGGGGGAGAGGTGGGGAGATGTAGCCTCACACGGCTTGCTGGGAGTGGAGAGCCATCAATCCCGAGCTCCCCTGTGCGGTGAAGTACGCCCCCGAGAGGAGTGGCTCTGGGCTTCTGCCCATCCACTAAATGAACTGCATGCAATATTAAAAGATGCAAAACGAGCCGAGGCTGGAGCTCTCCCAGGAAAACCCACTGGCAACTGACCCATCAGCTACCAGGGGAAATAAACAGCTTCCGAACTCGTTTTCTCCTGTCGAACATTATTCTTTTCTTTTGGTCATAATGACCCGCTTATACTTACTTATTTTATTACTGTTTTTTTTAAGGGTCCTTTTCCTTAAAGAAATCTTATTGCTTCTTTAATAATCCAAAATCTTTAAAAGACAATTACAGTTTCCCTGTTGGAAAAACAGCTTTTACCAGATTGAACCAGTTTGAATCTTTAAACCCTCAAATCCTTTCTTTTGGCCTAAGGATGCACTTATATTTACTTATTTGGCCTTTTTATTAAAAATGGATCAAACTCTGGGTTTCTTAGTGTTTCTTATTGTTTCTTATCCAAGCCCAAGACAAAAAAAATGTGAACAGCAAGGTCAAGGGAAGGGCTGGTCCGGTTGTAATTGGTCCTTTACATTTATGCAGCGCCTTATTTCTTTCGTGCTGTCATTCAGATGCAGACAGGTAGAAATGATGATGGCGATGAGGGATACAAAAGTGAAGGGAGGAGGTTCACACTAAAACACTTAACACTGCAGGTGTTTGTTTGGAGGAGCGTTAATGAAACAAAGAGCCTGTATGTCATCAGCGTTCACCTCTTTTACAGCATCCGACAGGACTTAAGAGCTGTAATGGTGAGGCAGTCAGTGTGCAGTTCGCTTTTTACTGCCCATTCTAAAAGATGAACAGCATCAATCTTTAGCTCAGCATCTCGGAACGGCTGCACCACTATCAATGTCTGCATAGGGGCCTCAGCTCGCATGTTAAAACAACAGGACCACTCGCAACAATGCTTATAACATGAAACTTGCCTTACTCTCATTAAAACATGACCAGGTCACATTTCACTCCAAAATTTAAAAATAAATGCAGAAAATAAATTATATTATGCCAGAGAAAATAAAGCCTGTTGTTAGGGCCATTAAGATGTTTGCATTCTTGTCGTTGGAATTGACTGTTTTTATGTATTTCAAATAAAATTAAAAAACAGCAAAACAATACCATGATGTGTAAGTTCTTTAAATTGTAAATATTTTTATAAGTTGTTATATTATACACTATATGTTATAAGTGTATTCAAATAATAATAATTATAATAACAATAGTCTTCACTTAGATAAAAATAGATATTTAAAAAAAAGTCTTCACATTTTTTATCCAAAATAAAGTTTTTGGGTGAAATATGACCATATTCTTAAGAGGTTTCATGAAGTTGACTCACTGTATGAAACAATATTCAAGCAAATGAGGACATTAGGAAATACATGCCTATTTTCAAACACAAAAATCCATGACATTTTATTTCTATAGTTAATACTTATGTCATATATGCACTATGGCATTTTTTAACTCAGTCAAACATGGCACACTTTGCAAGCTGCCAAACACTATGCATGAACATACTGACTGGCCCTGAGCATATGATTGAATTAAATACCATTTTATTTGTTGGTTGCCAGACACATTATGCAGTTTAGCCGTTCGGTGTATACACACCACTCTTTACAAACATGAGGCAATGGAGACTGAAATTCATAAATAAAAAGTGTTTTGAATTACATATTCCTTGCATAAGTGATAAATTGAGATAGGAAATTCTCATAAATCTGCCTACAGAGGAGTTGTCTGGTGAGCAGGTGTGATTTAAGAGTGGGATCAGGGTACAACTTCAATATTCCATCCCCTGGGAAATGACAGAACCTCAGAGCAACTTTCACGCAAATGTTCAAACAGTCTGTTGTGTAGAGAACAATGCAAAGATGACAATAAGCAATATACATGTTCTGTACATGTCCTGTTGTGAACATTTTTTTATGCTTGTTGGTGAATCACAGTTTTTGACAGAACGTGCTGTGGAGGTACTGAAGCATAGTACAGTCATGGTATCATACAGTGAATGTTGCATACAGTTGCTGCATTCATGTACCATGATATATGTAAAAGTGAAAAGGCAAAGCAATTTCCCTCTAGGTTTGATAAAGTTCTTTGAATCCTGAATCTAAACATAGTTTATTAAAAGTAGTGGTTACTTTATATGACAGTATTGTTTTGTGACAGATTGTTGTGACTGTAGCTTAGCTATTTAGAAAACAGGATAAAATAAAAATATACAAGATAAATTAAATATTCAAAATTGAGAAACTGATTCATTTTAGTGCCTACACTGAAGGAGGTAAATGTTTATGTAATGTTGATTTAATTAACTAATGTTTAATGAGTTAAGTTTAGCAACATCACCCTCACTGAGATCCTGAGAAAAGTTTTGTTCCAGAAAATTACTGCCTGTACAAAAAATTGTATACTTAAAATAATGCTACATTAGTTATTTACTTATTGGTATAAGTAACTTATTGGTATATATATTATTAAACATATTGGTATATATATTAGTAATATATTATTATATATTAGTTGTTTTACAGTGTTGGTGTTTCTTTAATTCAGCAATCAAAATACCCAGTGGTCTGTATATCTAGAATTTTAAATCTTTTCTCAGAATTGTATAACTAATTGTTCTATTTTCCCATGGCAGCTACAAAAGACATTTCACCACAATTTGGAAAAGATGTTTTATGTCAGATGGGTGAACAAATACACATCCATCAATCAACCATTTAAAAAAAATAGCTACAGAAACATAACAATCCAGTACCACAAATACACTGGGGGTATGTTTGTTTTGTATATTTGGAGGGTGTAACCTTCACCCACCATCGGTTTTAGCCTTGACTGCGAGTGCAGATGCAAACACTAGATCTGAGGTCAGGGGGTGTGATGAGGCCAGACGGCAGGCCCTGACCAGAGGGACAGCTGTCGGTGTGCTACATTAAACCTGGTCATTCTCAGCATATATCACCTACCCTGAGGCCCCTTAGCTATAAATCATGACATTTGTGAGCTTCTGCATTTATTCACTGAATAAAAAGCACCAGGAACTGTGTTAAGCCAAGGCCGACGAAAACCTAGTGAGACAGGGCAGCATGAAGTTCTGTTAATGATTTACTTCCTACTAACCTGGTATTTCTAACCTAATCATCCACACATTCACATGCAAACACTCTGAGATGCATGGTGTGTAAAATGGTGTAAATGGTGTGTGCATGTGGGCGGTGATTAGGTAAATATGTCAAGTTTCATATGTAGGTCTATCATAGAACAATTGAACTTAGTAAACTTGTGCTGTTTTGTTGCTCTGTAATAATAAGATAATTGATCTTTATCTTATTATCACAGAGCAATGAATGCTAATAAAGTTTCACATTTTTGACAGCCCACACATGAAGATATATATCAGATGATACTTTAGTGTTTAGTGCACTTTATTAAACTACCTTCACCAAATGCATTCACATGCTTTTTTTGTGATTGTGTGTAAATGCAGTTTAAAACTACACTTATATGATTTCCTTCGGTTTTCAGAGAAACTATTAGTTAAGTAAAACATAATGTGACATAAAATAATCATAACATAAAAAAAACAAAAAAACAGGAAATGTTTTAGTACAATTTCAGTAATTAGTAATTTAAGTAGTTTTTTTCATTGTTATGTATTTATTTATTTTAATTACATTGAAATCACACCCGTTATAGGAAATTTAATGGGCCAATAAAATATGTGTTAAAATGTAATCTTAAAAGAATTATATGTTGTTGTTGCTAAACCACGTTGCTTAATAGTTTATATTGTCAGCAAACATTGCCAAAATGTTTGTAATACCCAGCTTTGTTCATGTCTCAGTTATGGAGCTTTAGCATATGCTGAAGGGGGAAAATGTTTTGCTAAGAACTGAAGGACCCAAATGATTCACAGAGCTAAATAATTGTAATGAGCCCCAGTACAAGCCCAATTGTGTTTCTGTCTTCTCCAACTAGCTTGAAAATGAAATATTTTGTTTGGTGTTCAATAATATCAGCTGGTTTTATTGCCCTAATGGCGTTTTTATTGACCAACCTTAATGGCAATCTTAATGGCAGCAGTGCATATTTGATGCTGCTCATTTTAAAGAGATAATTACAAGAGAAATAGATGTATTAAACCAGAATATAAAGACTTGGTTGGGGGTGAAGTTTAATTTATTGCCCAAATAGTTGAAGAAAGAGAGGTGATGCAGAGTGATGGAAGGGAAAATAGAATGAACGCATTTGTTAAATTACTAAAATCATTAATACACATTAGTGTGCAACAAAATCATACCACATATAGTAAAATACACCTTGTTTTTACTCACCCTAACTGCAAAAAGGCAGAACAGCCATGCTACACAATGCCCCATCTCACCTCACATTGCTCTACTCTGGTCTTCAGCAAGCAAGTCAAAACAACAAAGGGGCCGTTTCTGGAATGACCTTGGCTGTGACATCATGTGGCAGTTGAAAGAAATGAAGCCATTAGACTGAGGCAGCACTGGGCTATAAATCAAGCTATTTCCAATAAGCTGCCCTAATGGTCATCCATCATGAAGGTACATGAGGCAGGGCGAGGCGAGGTCCAACTTGGCCGTGCTGGGTAGCTGAGCAGTCAGGGCAGGCTGGAGACATAAACAATAATAATCCCCATCTGATAGCCCTGCAGGAAATTTAGGAACACGCTTCTGCCTCTTGGTTGTCAAGTGCAATATTTGGGGGGAATTGTCATTATCAGCAAATGCAAGCATACAGACATACCGAGGAGGATTTATCAAAAAAGGGCAAGTATGATGTAGGACACAAAAGAATATAGATTTTATGTGACGTATGACTCATCTGTGAGGACACATATGATAGAAACAGCATAAAATCAAGAAAGATTTTGCTCATGAGTTTAAAACGTGACGCAGGTTTTTCATGATGGGATTTTGTGGTTCATATTTTAAAAATGTCAGAGCTGCCTGTAGGAAATTATATTTCTTCTGCAATGCACAAGAGAATAAACTGAGCTCTCAGTTATTTCCATTTAAGTTTCAACATTGTAAATTCATGATATGAAACAACTATAGAAACTATAGAGCTATACTATATTTTGGACTTTCGGGCACAAACATTGGTTTCTTGCCAAATTTAAGCACAGACTAAGATGTGGTTTAGAAGAAACAACTGTTACACTAAACATCTTTCAGAAAGAGTTCCATCAGCTTATGAGATAAAGCTGATTGAAGATGAAGTGACATGTCGCCAAGTATGGTGACCCATACTCAGAATTTGTGCTCTGCATTTAACTTTACCTGGACATTCACTCACCTACAATGCCTGCTGGAGCTAACACTCGAACCCATGGCCTTTCAGTTTCAAATTCAGGTCTCTAACGATTAGATAACAACTGGCCCATGATGATGGCACATGATGACTGTGTTGAGGAACTGGACCTCTGCTGTTACCTCTGTGGCTTGCATACACTGTAGGACTCTAAGCTCTCTTTGAAGCTCTATGAGAAGGTTTCTCTCCAGGGTTGCCAAAACCCCAGGCCTCAAAGCCAAACAATACAGTTAGGCTGTAATGCACAACGTCCCTGCACATGTCAACAGGAGTAAAGAAAGCCCACCACACTGACCTTCTGTTGACAGCATCACTGAAATTCATTACATTTACAAGCAGCAATTATGGTCTGAATGTTTCACTCACCCTTTTTGTCCTCCTCTCCATTTCTTACTGTCTCCTAGATTTAAAATACTGGGTAAAATCTAACCATTGTGGCAGACCAGTGTAAGCTGTAATCTTTTTCTTAATACAAATATATGCTACCCCTAAATTTTGAGGGAAAACTAAAGCGCAAAAACAACAATTGTCATCAAACAACAAGATGATCTGCATTTATGCAGTATAATGTGCAAATAATCTCTGTTTAAAAAAATGAATGATGGGCCTTTTCTTGTTTGGAAACGGTATAAGTTTAAGGCCCTACTTCCAGCTCTGAGTCTGTGGAGGCTCTTTATGGACTCATAATGGGGTTATGCCTCTCAGACGGCCACATGCCTCTGCTTAAACCAACAACATCTGCTGCTGGCGACTCCGCTCGCTCGGCTGAGTGTGTGCGAGAGCTCGTTCTATACGTCTCCACGAGGGAGCGCGTGCATTTTGCGACGTGTGTCGTGGGGAGAACATTAGCACAGCGGCCTCTGTTGTATTCACAGTGGCTAATCCCCGCTCGGCTGCACTCTAATCCCCTGCTATTGAACATTCTCTTCCAGTTTCCTCTGACCCAGCCTGCCAAGGCACCGGTCACTTGTCTCGTGTTATTCACTTTCTCTCTGGGGAGCTCCACTCCCTCTCTGAGCTGTTATACCGCCCATATGTTGTTGTTGTTGTTGTTGTTTAATCCTAGGGCAATTTGACGTGCGTATCCATGACAGTGTCTCGGCCGGCATCCAGAACTTGTGGCAGAGGTGTGGGTGATTTCCTTTAGCCAAGGGGGAGCTGGGAGGAGAAGCAAGCACTGACAGCCCTTCACACAGCCTGCGCAGAGTGGGCAACCACCCAGACACACACACATACAAACAGACCATCTGAACACAGGCAGCCAGGCATATTAGATTGGGTTACACTTGACATACGCAACTGGGAGCCGGGGAGTTTGCAAATATGGCATGCCGAAGGAAGTGTTGCAAGATGCCTGTGTCAGTGCTTACACAAACAAACAATGCCTGCAGAGAGAGAAAGAAGTGATCCGCGAACAGCTTGCATGCTCTTTCCCTGTCTTTATTAATAAATAAAGGCCCTCGTCAGCATCATTTAAAATGGTTTAGGGGGCTCTTGGCCTAGCATGAACACAAGTATTTTGATTTAAAAAATGTGTCTGTTTTACCTGCATGATTGTGGTACATTTATATTTATTTGTGATGCTTACAACTAGTAAGGGGTCCTTTATATGCTTTAAAACTATTTTTGAACGTAAAAAAAAAATCATGTTTCCTAATGTGTCTTCCTGAAGCTAAATAGGTAGAATGCTGCGTTAACAGTGCAAAGGTTAGGGGGATCTCATGTATTGATAAATTGTATACTTTGAATACACTGTAAGTCACTTAAGTAAAAGTAAAAGCATCTGCCAAATGCACAAATGTAAATGTCTTGTGTGAACTGCCCCTCCCAATGCAGTCAAGTACCTCCAGTTGAATCATATACGCACATTATCTAGGAACTACACTCATGTATGCCCCAATACACCTTTTTTACAGCGATGTTTTTGGGTAAGTTCTTAACAGAAAGACAGCTCAATCTGCTCAAGATGTCTTAAATGGAAGTAAATGTATTCTTCAGCGGGGTGCAAAAGGCATTTGATGTTTGAGTCGGACAAAGTGATGCTCATTTTCATTTTTTAATGTGTTAGATTATGTAATTACACTTCCAACATAGAAGTGCAGCTGTGGTAATTTCAACTTAATTACATTAGCTAACACATTTCTTAAATTTAAATAATTTTCCCAAATAACATATCTCTAGAGATACAGATGGCAATGATTCAATTACAGAGAGAAAAGAAAAAACAGACAGGAATAATGTAGATCACTGCTTCCCCCTTCAGAGCTTTTAGAATAAACCTCTTTGCCCCAGATTTCACTTTTATATTTTTTCCCCTTCCACTATCAAACATTAACATTTCGTCTCACGGGATGGTTCAGAGACTGCTGTTTTATCGCTCTGATTTTCAACCTTCTGTCTCAGAAACACACCCCAATGCCTGTTCTTTACAAGAGCGTATAACTGTAGCTTATGCCCTTGCAAATGTTCCTTTTATAATTCCAAGCGAGTCCACATAAAAACACTGTTTGCCAAGGTGAAAATGAGTCTATCGCTGCAATGCCACCAAGCTGCTCTCACTGTGTGACTCAAGATGGCCGCCATAAATCAATAAAGCAGATGTAATCTGCAGTGTCCAGAAAGCAGGGAAAAAATCTGGAGCATAATGCTGCTGGTCCTCTATTGTCATTCAGACACAGGCTGCATCAGAAAGAGGGGCTTGTGAGCACCTGATAAGGCCAAGCCCAGAGTGAGTCATAAATCAAGTCACTAGCCCTCTGATTTCACACAAGAGTCTCTGCTAGTCGACACCACACAGGAGCAGACAGACAGTGAGCAGAAAAATGATAGATCTGCGATTTGCTGTCTTATCTCATCAGGCAAGAAGTTTTTTCTCTACAATAGCTTGACATTCAGTGAATAAACAGACCCAGACAAAAACGCACATGGGGCAGCATGTAAATTTAAGGTGTCTTTTACATGAATGATGTCCAATGTTGTTTACTAGGTTAAGCAGGACAAAAACTCAAAAGATTAAGGTATGTCTATGTAGGGGACTATATAAGTTTATATAATACCATTTTTTAAAAAAAATCACAGTAATTATTAAATGTTTCTTTTATATTCTCTAAGAAATACAGGCGAGAGTAATCTTGAAAACTAGTATAACCTAATAATTATTTAAATTACTGGTTATTACAACATCGTGGTGCCATTGATGGTGATCAACTTGTAAATACGATTAGAGCCTAAAGACAGCTTTGTTAACAGCACAAAAACAGTCAGGGGAGTGGTTCATGCTTTTTTAGCTATTCAGAAACCTAGCCAATCAGATTTAATCAGGAAGTATTACGTGTTTTTGGAGGCCGGGGCTTTGAAAATGAGGCATTGTGGAAAGGGTCATATTGTTGAAGGTAACCAAATGGCAATCAAAAAACCCACCCCAACACCTTGTAGGGTGAAATATTGAAGAAAATCCAAGAAAAGATTAAAGACAAAACTGTACTGCAAATCCTTGCATGACTGTAATGACCTCACCATCAGACTTCTCATTTCCTTGTTTATATGCTAAGCTGCAGTAGACCTCTTAGCCAAAAAACACCAAGTAATGAGTGTTAACATGTGTAATCCTCTCTGTTGGTGTGTACGCTTTGTCTGTGTTATGTGATGCCCACACTCCCAAAGGGATTAGCTGTATGGGTTATAGCTTAGAGATGCTAATTTTAACCATCCAAAATGTTTCTCTCTTTCTACCTCATAAGGAGCTCTATTTAATTATGCAATAAGGTACGAGAGGTTATGCTGTATTGTAAATCTAGTAGAAAGTGTTATTATACATGATGCACAGTGAAGTGTAAAGTGCCTATTATTTTGTAAGATAATGAAAATTATTTTCATTGCCGATACAAAAATATGAAACAAATTTGAATAAAATTATTTTATTAATTATTTTTTTAAGCATCATCGTTCCATGCAGTCATACAGAACCCTGACATTTAACTAGAGCAATAAGTTGGCCTGTGTGGGTGCTTTGGAGAGATGTTAAGTGCAAAGTGTGAAAAAGAATTATGTTTTTTATATTTTTTATAGGGAAGGAGAACATTGAACCATGGTGATTGCATGGTGCATATCTGATATTTTTTTCAATCTTTCCACCTTAACATTTTTTTAACTTGTGGTGTGAACTACAGTTCAAAATAAAGTAAACGGCACAGCATAATAGCCCAGAGCTATTCAAGATAGGGGGTGGAACCGAAGATAGAAACACAAGGGAGGAGCTGGCAGGGATGAGTATTCATTAATAACTAAAACTTTACAAAACGAATGGAACTGGAATACAAAACGGAAACCTAAATAGAAAATAAAACTAGAAACAAAACCACAGGGAATTATTTCCCGGAAACGGGGTAAACTAAACTCAGAACGAGAGGACACTAAACATGCCAGGACAAGACAGGCAGAGCGAGACACGGCAAGGCAAGACAAGAAAAACACGCGCACATACCAAACGGAATAGAAACGAGGCATCAACATATAAAAAAATACGAAATGTCGCAGCACTGATCCGAACATGAATACTGCTAATAACCAAAACAATCAGGCTGCGCGCAGCCGATAATCAGACATATCAGCAGCTGATATTACTCAAACAATAAACGAAAAGGACAGAACATAACCAAAACAAACAACAACGACCACTAATGGGGGAACACGGAACAACACACAATACTGCCACGAGCGAGTTGTGACAGTACCCCCACCATAAGGAACGGCCCCAGTAGTTCCTCAGGAGTGGCCCCAGAGCACCACCAAAACTCTCCCCCTGGAGGCAGCTCTGGCTCGCATGGGGGTGGCTCAGGGTCGCATGGGGGTGGCCGAGGCTCCACTGGACAGGACCTGGGTGTGGCTAGCCTGGGCCTGGACTGCAGACAGGATCCTGCTGGACTGGACCCTGGCTCGAACCCCGGCTCCGGCGGCCTGGACCCCGGCTCTGGTGGCCTGGACCCCGGACTAGACTCTGGCTCGGACCCCGGCTCTGCCGGTCTGGACCCCGGACAGGACTCTGGCTCATACCCCGGCTCCGCCGGTCTGGACTCTGAAACAGAGGTATCTGGAGGGAGCTCTGCTCTGGCTTCTCCCAGCCTGGGCTCCGGCTTGCCCTGACTGGGCCTTGAGAGTCTCTGGGAGCATCCAGACTTGAGGCTGGCTCTGGGAGGCTCAGAGGATGACACCGCTGCAGGCTCTGGGGCAGACTGACTGGAGAGAGCGCTGGACTCTGGGGCAGGCTGACTGGAGAGAGCGCTGGGCTCTGGAGCAGGCTCACTGAACCAGGCCGTGTCCCAGAGATTGGGCTCTGGATCAGGAATGTACCCAAACAATAATAGGAACTTCTCCACAAACGCAGCATAGGACTGGCAGCAAGGATCTTTTGCCATCCACAGGGCAGTAGCCCAGGTCAGAGCCTTGCCCTTGAGGAGGAGGGTGGTATAGCCAACCTTGTTGATATCACCGGGGAAGTTCCAAGAGCACTCCTCAAGAAAAGGCAGACACTTGTGTGGGTCTCCAAAAAATGGTGTCGGAGTTCTTACCTCCCCATGTGTCTGTGGGTTCAGTTCTGGCTGCGACATTCTGTCAGGGTCGGGTCTCGAACCCGGGTCACTCGAGATAGGGGGTGGAACCCAAGATAGAAACACAAGGGAGGAGGAGCTGGCAGGGATGAGTATTTATTAATAACTAAAACTTTACAAAACAAACGGAACTGGAATACCAAAGTGGAAACCAAAATAAAAATAAAACTTAACTAAACTAAAAAACAAAACCACAGGGAATTATTTCCCGGAAACAGGGTAAACTAAACTCAAAATGAGAGGACACTAAACATGGCAGGACAAGACAGGCAGAGTGAGACACGGCAGGGCAAGACAAGAAAACGTGCACATACCAAACGGAATCGAAACGAGGCATCATATGAAAAAATACGAAGATCATTCCGAAGATCAGTGCTGCTAATAAACACAAAACAATCAGGCCGATAATCAAGCCGATAATCAGACAGAGGGCTACGCGCAGCTGATATTACTCAAACAATAAAACGAAAACAGTATTCATAATTTCCTGGGTGCAGACCTTGAACCAATCAAAAGGCTGTTAGCTTAAAGACAGTTGGAAAGCTCTTTAAAGACAGTCTGAAGCTGGAGATGTGAGGTTCCACCACGCCAGCCTCTTCCCAAGAGGTTTCAGATTGGAACCTTCTGGCATGCTGATGATCACACATATTACCTAGAACACAAAAGCAGTTCAGACATCTGACATAGATTACAATCTAACAATCGGTGGCAATAAATGCTCTCCAGCATCCCCCTCTGAAGAACGTTTTTGGATGAACCAGCTAGAATGCAGTGTGTGAGCATGCAAACTTTAAACCATGTTATTAATTTGCCATTATGTTCCCAAAATGGCATTTGCATATCTTAGTGCCAGTAATGAAATTTTAATACGAGTCAATTACACACATTAAAGTAGACACTGTGGAAATCTATCAGGGTCACAGGCAACACAATATTCTGAAACCTTATGCGGTTTCATTGCATCAGCAATGAAGTTCAGCAAATGTGTTAATTGCCAGAGTCCTGTCATGCAATGTCAAACGTTTCACAGTTGAGGGCCAGTGTGTCATCTATTACATAAAAACTGCCCCTCTAATATACTTATTACATCATGTCTACTGCAGCTGTCATCAAAGGTTTGGCTTTGTGGGGTTTCACAAGCTCACTGGGTTTCATGTTCATGTGTTTGTTAGAACTAAAGATGGAAACCAAAATGATAGTTGATCAAAGTTTTGTGACATTTCAGTGTCATTTCCTTTGGCTTATATTTAAAGCACGCCTTGCCTTGAACAATTTATAAAAAATTATAACTTTGGTTGATACCCTTTCGTGGAGAAATTTTGTGGAATTACAGTTAATAATAATATAACCATATAATCTAAGCTTTAGACTCATTTTGCAGTAAGACATGTCTTATTTATTTGTAAAACAAGGCAATTTTTTTTTGCTTGTTGCATTTCATTTTCTAAACCATGGCAGACAGTAGTTCAGAAACACAATAAAAAATGTTATAAAGGAGGGACAGCTCTTCGCTCTTCCCTTTTTCATTTAAGAAATTCTTTCCCAATCTCCTCCCTGGAAATAGAGAATTAGTTGAAACACAAGGACAATTACAAGTGGGCCCAGTGTAAAAACCATGGGGACTAGAAAAATAAACCAATCGCAGCCCTCCAGAATCAATCTGTTTTACTTTAAAAAGCCCTCTGAACTCATGCCAGCTCCTTCCATCCAAATAATTTATCCTTGCACAGCCTCATGTTTTCACCTTTAAAACATTGTACAATCAAGTAGAGCATTGCTGTCTGCTTGCTTTTTCTTTTGTTTGGCGTGATAAGGTCGACTGAGCATCGCACCTTAAAAGTAACATTAGAAATATCTAATTGCGCAGAGGTATGCAGGTCACCCTTTTGAAGTTGCTTGTTTTTTAGCATTTAAGTCTATGGGCCAGCTTTTCTTTCAACCTCTTGATCCGCCTTTTTCACCATCAACCCTTTTACAGCTTTTCTCATTACGGTATTTGAAAAACAGTGTCTGAGGAGCAGTGATGCATGAATGAATTATTTAGATGGAGCGGTGAATAGGACTGACAGTGTGCACAGAGTTTTAGTGCGGCGCAAGCGAGCCCTCAGAGGCACATCAGAGCGGCCGAAAGCCATAATGTAAACCCACTTTTATACTGCCGAGGGAGGAGGGGGACTCCAGCTGTAAGCTTTATTTAGTAAAACAGACAGTATGTAAAGTCGAGCCAAGTCACAGGCCTATAGAGGGTGAATGAACTGGATTTTTAAGTGTTTGTTATAGACAAAGTCACTGAGACCAGATGCAGTGGATATTGTGAAACGAAAATTCTTGTTAAAATGTTTAAAACTAGTAGCCATAGACATGTAAATGATTAACAGTCTGCTGTCTGAGACAATATTACAGAACCATTTATCACTGCATACTCAGTTTGACGTTAGTGAGTGTGTCCATGGTAGGCAGCCCACACATTCTCCAGGGGCAAACATGCTTTAATCTCTTGCAGTGAATGGCAAGATTCTTGCTAAAAAATGCTAATCATGTTGTGGTTCAATTTTCTGAAGCAGTACTGTTCTTGAAGGAATAGTTCAACCCAAAATTCAAGCATTAATTACAGACCTTAACTAGCCAATATGCTTAACATTGATATTACTTCAGAAAAACACAAGAAGAGATTAATGTTAATGCTGTTTAAAGTTTAAAGAGTTTAAACATTTTTCTGTTAGATGATTACATAGTAGTGACAATAGTGTCATGTAGTGACAATGGCTGATCAACTTAAAAAAAAGAAACCTACATTAGAAGTGCAACGAACATACTACATCACACTATATGTGATGTGTGTCAGCGCATCACGACAGTATGTCAAAATGTCATTGGTTCCCACATGTCTTGACAGGCTGATAAGATTAACAAGCTGCAGGAAAGAAAGAATAATAACAATTAAAAATTTGGGACACACTGTTTCTTTAATTCCACTTTCAAAATTTATCACATCAAATAAGGTTGCACAAGAAAACTCCACATGTGGGTCCAATACTTTGTCTATTTAATGATCTGTGGTTATCTGCAAGCCTTTTAAATGTACACTGTGAAAATTGCATTAGCCTGTAAAGGTAGAATTATGCTAATGTAATTAAATATGGCCTGCCAAGCATACGGTGGTTAGTCTTATAATCTATTATGTTTTTTCCCTCACCCCTACAGTGCTGCATTACATTTTCAGAAACCTGATTCGATTTATTTGGCTTTGGCATGAAGTTAAAGCTGCTGATGATTTGTGCTAAACAATACAATTCTTCATTTTCACTGGTGTGTTGGTGTGTCTTGATTCTACAGTTTAGATAGCTGAAGAATGGCCCAGCATGGCTCTTGGTCTATTTATAACAGAATAGCCAACAGTCAGTGTGGTGGCATCTGTGTGCCAAGGCCAGCACTCCAACCCTCGTACAGTCTCTCTGGCCCAGGTGGTGGGCTCAGTCCTGCCGTATGACAAGCACAGCTTGGTGGAGGGCAGCAGAATCTGTGCCAAGCAGCCAAAAGACAAGCATCAGTGAAAAGAACAGCTCCACAACTTACAGCTCTTCCACAGAACTGCTTAAATGAAATGTTGAAATGCTTGAACTTCTCTGCAGACAAACACACACTGCGTGACTTTTTCTAATTACTAAGTATTTACTGATTTTTTTTTGTGACAGTCAAAATAGAGTATTGCATAAGAACTTTAGTTTGAAATATTTACGCCTATTGTGTAATAGTTATACTGAAGTATAGGAAAAGGGAAAAAAACAGTTTGTCATTTAAGTAAAGTAAATGTTAAAGAATATAATTTGTATATCCAAATATGTACTAAAAGCTACACTCAACTGCAATTCTTTTTCAAGAAGTCTATTTCAGCACATAACCATACACTTCAGCTTCTCCCTGGATTGTACGTGACAAACTTAAACTGATGCTGGAGCAGCGTGTTGTGTTGCAAAATTTCTAAACTGTCCAGGCAACTGTGCAATGCTTATGGCTCTCTCGTTTCATTAATTTCTCTTTTGTTTTAATTGATCTTTATTTCCCCTGATTATGAGAATAATTAAACACCAGAAACTAATTCCTGGTCCGTACCATCTGCCTGGACAGCCAGGCTTCCATATGGATGCCTGAGATGCTGGGCATGAACCGTCACCTGCTTTTCCAATGCATCCTCTTGACATGCACTTTACTTACAAGGTCATTTTTAGGACACTATTATTTGGTAGTAAATAATAGTATGCATTAATTAAATCATATCTAATGAATACAGATTATAAAAATGTATATAAAGGTTTAAGACATAGTACAAAACAAAATCAAATTAAACTAAATATGTTAAAACAGTGCCCCGTTAGCCAAATTAGACAGTAAAATCCCTGAACAGGCACCAAAAGGATGAAGCCTGCAGCCCTTGATTATTGCAGTGGCAAAGCATGTTCTCTTATTTGTTGTGATGACTTTCAAACCTGTGAGAGTAATTAGGAAATGTGAGTAGGCCCAATTATAGACATCCCTTGGCACTCCGGATTCCTGTTCATAAAATTTTTTCATTAAAGTGTCAAATTGTGTCTCTAATGCCAAGCTATGTCGTCGCCAAATTCTTCACTTTTGTGTTTCTACTAAGTGGTGGCTTATTTGATTAGCTAGGCTCTGCTTAATGTCCTATCTATATGAAGTTAAGCCTATTCAAAGCTAAAAGGATACACAGTGCTATCAACTTTTGACCCCCACAAATTAAATAAGTTCAGCTAGACATTCGAGGAGCTGAGACTTGAACTAGGTGAGTTTCATTGAAGTCCCAACTTACTCAAGCTTACATTACATCCATATGGCCTTTGCCAGTTTCACAGAAAACATTCATCAAAGCAGTGCTTTCTTCCCCAGTGCATCACGACTAAAAGTTTACAGTCAGTTGGTAAATTCAGACAGTACCTCTCAGGATTTCTCAGTATTTTAAAGCAATCTGAAAATGTATGATGTACTATTTAAATATAGTTTTGTGGACAGTAGTATAATTGTGCTAAAAACAAATTCTTTCCTTACAAAATAAAAATTTTATTTGGAAAAAAAAATTAATGAATGACTGAATACTTTAACTGGTATTCCCTAAACTTTTTACTGGTTGTGTAAATAATCCAGAAGTCAATAAGGAATGTGGCATGATAATTAAAGTATAAAAAAATTGAAGCCATTAAACATCTAATTTACATTTTGATTTTCTCAAATTATGTTCCCACATTAGATTTACTTTCTAATATATGATATATCTTAATTTTTATTGTTTTCGGTCAATATGCCTCCAACTGAGTTATGAACTTGATCAATTGCCACTCTGCTGTTGTAACCGTTTATGATTGGGTGAAGTCAAGGATTTTATTGACCCCATAACCCTTGAAGAAAATGGACGTGCTCGAAAACTAGAGGTGGAAGATAGAGTAGGAGTTGAAGAGTTTTACTGCCTGCCAGTTCTGAAGCCCTTTAAATAAGAACCGACATTCACTAATATCTTCCGGCGATATCTCTAACACTTCCTTCACCAGTTGTGCCTGCAGATAAGCAGAAAGCAGGGATAACACGGGAAGAAAGCAGGAGGAGAAGCAGAGGAAAAACAAGGAGAGGGTGATGGATGGTGTGAGAGACTGGCGCAAAGCTCTCCAAGCTATTGCTTTCCCTCATTCATACCATTTGTAATTGGTAGACACATTCCTGCTTTTCTAAAGGATGTAAGGGGTAATTTGCTGGGACAACCACTGAGCAGGCAGGAGACAAACTTCAGGTGGCGAATTCAATAAGCTACACCATCCTTTAATTTAGTTCAGCACAACAATCTATGCCTTATACACAACGATCCAGATGCTGATGCAATCCAGGTGCTGATGCACCATGCTGATTCATTGTTTGATAAGTCATTTTTTACTACACAAACACCTAATTTGTACAGTTGTGGGAGTTTTATATATTGGGTGATGCTGTGGTTCCTCTGATAGATTGTGACCTGTTGTGTCCTCCACAAACCAGTGTTCAAAATCATGACATATGCAGTGCCATGCAAACTGTGTTCCACACCTTCTATTCGGGAGTGTTTTCACCATTATTTAAGTAGCATAAGTCTTTAAGTACATCAAGTGTTAACAACTAGATAAAAAGTGCATTCAAACTACACTATTGACAGGCACAGTTATTCTAATTATTCTTAGCATAACCTCAAGCTACCTTAATCATCTTCTTTATACAAAGCTATTACATTAAAATGCCATGCTGTATAGTGTTAACCCAACCAAACACACATTACTTTCATTAAAGTCTCTGGGAAAGGAAGACCACTAGCCAGCTCAGCTAGAGGTTCACAGTAAACCGATTTAAATGTTTTTCTGACTGCTAGCAGTCTGACATCCTCCAGACCTTTGACTTCCCTCATCACATAATTAGGAAAATTGCTTTTTGCAGGCTCATGACAAGAGTAAACTACAATAAGATGTTACCTCTTACTGCACTTACCATCACTAACTTCAAACCATCAACCAATCCAGACTGATGCGGTACTTTTTTATAATGGCCTAAATGATCTTAGCCATTGTCTGCTTCGTTGCAGCAAGTCTTTGATCAGGAAATGATCGCATTGGTGAGTTCCATCCAAACTTTCATCTAACAGGCCTGACACCCACTAAAGCCCCCCGCTCATCTAACAGTTCCCCCCACACAAAATAAATTGGAGGCAGATGGAACGGCCCTGCAATGCTTGTCCTGTCAGATTGTCATGGCACATTTGAAGTGATTTCACTGTGGTTCTGGATGAGAGGGGGTTATGGGGGGATTGGTTAAAGGAGGGATGAGGAGAAAAATGTGGAGACTACTTATGCCAAGACATCAGTCGGTATGATCACACAGCTGGCACTGGTCTACAGAGAGAGTCTGCATACCACCTTATGGAGGAAACAGCCGGCGCTTCATCACTGGCATAGAAGATTTTTTGTCATCATCCTCTGAAACTTCAAAACCTCCAGTCAGTTTGAATCCCTGTTTAGTTTTGATGATGCACTCATCAAAACCTGTGAGTCTTATGTCATTGCATTGGGGACTGGTGGTGCAAAACATCCAATACTGAGAATAACAATCTCATTCTGAAATGTCTCAATAGGATCTCTTGGGATAATGTGATTTCCATAGTGTCCTTCGCACTGTCTGAACCATGGCTGTCAAATCTGCTTTCTTAAAGCTCACTAGAATCTAAAATCTCACTATGGCAGTCTCTTCTGCCATTATGCTTTGCTATCCCTGCATGCTCTCCATACATCCATACGCTCTGCTCTTTGATGCGTCACAGCTGTATGCTCGCTGAGGTTCCGTCTAAAAGGTCAGCAGGGTCGCACAGAGACAAGGTCTGGAATATACAGACTGATGTGATGTGTGCTTTCCCGTGGCTGTGCGTTTGACAGGTAGAATTCTGAGGGGGTGAGAGAGAGACCAGTACACCTCCAGTGACCCCCTGTGAGCTTGATCCCTGCCCCAACCATCCCAAAAGGCTCCAGAAGGGTCAAGCTGAACAGAGTACATATTCCCATGCAGTGGTGAGAAAATGTGGCTGATGTCTAACATCTGCATGAATTTAGGTATCTAAAATCCTGACCATTAAAACTTTATCTAGTTCCCATTAAAACTCCCTTCAAAATATACAGGATAAAATTGTATCTAAAATATTGTAAATGAAATTGTATAAAAATTTAACAATGCTGTATTTTTTCAAAGACAAAATGCCTCAAGTAAAGCCTAGTAAATTTATTTTTAGTACTATATTTCATTTCTGCGGAAATCACCCCTGTTCAGACTGATATAATGATGCCAACATTCTTTTTAAATTACTTTAATTCCTCTTGGTCAAAGAGACCAGCTTTGGATTTTCAACTTATTTAGAAGGAGAAAATTACAAACTTACTTAAGATAGATGTTTGGACACCTCATTTGAAAATAGAAAAAAGAAACAGATTAAAGTGGTGTTTTCTATAAGAATAGAACACAAAAGCAACATTTCCCAAAGGAAATAATGCTAGCAATTTCCTGTGAACATGCAGTAAGTGTGATAACATCTCCTACTTCAATGTTCACAGGTAATGAGTCCCCTGATGTTCCAGGGTTTGGCCTTAAGTGGTCTCACCAAATGATGAAGGTATCATGCTGTGCCAGAGAACCACACTATAAGTTTGATTCCAGTTGATAATGTTATTTCTGCAGGTGCCATTAAGCCCCTAATATCTGACAGAATCATTAACATATCATTAACACATAAGCTTGGACTTAAATTTAAACCATTTAATGAGGCTATCATTCAACATTAATAGATTTGTTATCATTAGTAATGACTTTAGTGTTATATGCTGTTCCCTTAGGTTAAAGTGGGGTGAGAGTCACTTTGCATAATAGAGGTATCAGAATGTGAGGTCTTCTTGCTGTCCCTGATCAGATAATGAATGATTTCCTGTGATGGCACACACATCAGTACAGATCCAGGGATTCAGCAGCCAGGCTGTGTCCTCACAAAACACCTGTCTATCCCCAGCGGGGCAGCAAGCTCCCACTCATGCCTTAGTCCTTCAACCACATCCATCAGACCCCTGTCAGAGATTCGGCCAAGGGCCAGAGCTGCTGGCAGGCCCAAGCTCCACTCTCTCGGCCCTCAGTATCGCTGCTCTCCATGCCAAAGCTTTTAATGGCACTCAAGGGCAAGTCAGAAAGATATGGAGCCGAAAAGCCAATGGTCCATATGATGAAGGACCTCACCGAGTGGTAAATGACAGAACTGATGTCATTTCTGGGGTGTTTTGGGGCATTTTTACCTCAGAATTTTGAAAGTGTTGGAGAAGGCAAAAGGCAATGAAATGAAGGAACTAATTCACAGCATATATTACATTCCAACACCCACTTCACACACCCATGTTCAGGTTGGCTGCGTCCAAGTCTTCAAACCAAAGATGCATAAAGTTAATTCTTTACAGAGGTAAAACAACAGCATAAAAATCATGCCTGGATTAGAGTGCACAATTAATCCCACTAAATGTCACCCTTTATATTTGAGTAGACTATGATTGATTGAAAAGAAGGATGTGTTGTGCCATGGCTGGAATTGGTTTGGGTTTCAGCGCCAAAGGCAGCACAATCCTTTGATTAGGATCTGAGAAGACCTTGTGTATCATGCATAAATGCACAGAGACATTTCTGGAAGTAAGGCCCTGTCATTTTTCTTCTCCTTCTGATGTGAAAAACAGGTAGGTAGGGTTTTTCCGCCTCACCTCCTCCCCCACTGACGGCACAGTGATGGATTATATCTCAGTGCTCAGAAACACATTGTTTTCTTTAGCACAGCAGGGTATTCTATTTGCTGGGTCTCCCCATGAAATATTATGCATATCTATCATTGGAAAGATGCCACTGCTATGCAATTCCAAAAGGGAGCATTTGTATGAGATTACAGCTGTCCTTTGCTCTCAGCAGTGCACAGATGAATACTAGGTAAAACCTTGGTAGCTGATGTTAAATGGTGCTAGCAGAGGGATGAGCAATTGAAAAGTGACGGAAAAGAAAAGACCATTTGCCATATTCGAGGCCACACACACTTTAGCACTGGAGATTCATGTTCTCTTACAACAGTTTCAGGTCACAACATCTGCACCAGCAATGAGAACACAACGCCTACACGTAAATGCATTGTAAAATCGTAAGGGGTCACTTTGTTGACACCTGCATGGTCCAACAGTGGGTTTCCAAAAAAATAATTTGTATGTCATGCAGATGTATAAATAAATATTTAAATAATATTTAAAGCAAATTACAAGGATTACAAACAACTAATATATAGCTTTTAGAATGTCTGGTAGAATGTTTCTAGCAATACCAAAGTCATTGTTATTTGATTTTCAGAGAATGCGGATACTAATAAAATGTTTATATGAATTTACAAATACATTTACAGATGTATCAAATACATCTGCAATTAGAGGCCACTAATGGATGGTGTTACATCTAAGGTCCAAATAGTGTTCCACACACAATACATTTAACATTTACAATAAATATAAACTGATATGTGTGTTTAATTAGCACACATTTTAATCATCTGAACTTTTGTTAAGAAGGAATTTTAGAGACTGAACTGGGTACTGGAAATTTTTTCACAGTAATCACGATAGATTATAATAAAATGCAAAAACTCTGTAATGTCTCTAAGCTAACCAACACATTTGTGTCCTGCCTGAGTTAAAATACATTTAGGTCTGACACCCAGTCCTCTGTGCGCCTGGCTGGAGCCAGCTTTCCGTCACAGGGGATGTACTCCTCCAGTGGACCAGACCCATGAAAGAAAGCCTTGTAGGACTGGGATCAATCCAGCCCTTGGGAGAGCTCTGTCTGAGCCCGACACAAGATGGCTGCTGCATAGGACTGAAAAACTATCAGCTCTTAACAGAATCAAAAAAATGCCCTGGAACATCTTTCTTTGTGAAGATAAAATGAACTTGTGTTAAATAATGATGTTTGAGGAGAGCTTTGTGAACCCAGGCAGCCCTCAGGTCAATTAGCATTAGCGCAAATGATGTGACTGAATGTTTATTTGTTTTGTTACATAGGAAACCACAACTGTAGACGGCCGACAAGGACGCTTTCTGGCACAATCATCAAATGGAAGATTACCAAGGAGGGATTATTGATCTAAATCCCTCTTTTATGGCCCAAGACAGGGAATAAATAAGACTGGTGTGTTTGTTTGATGCTGTTGAAAGCACTTATGCCATAAGCACTTTGTGGGCACCTTATGTGAGTCAAATGAAACTGTTTGAAAGGGCTTGTTCATGGATTTTCCTCTTCTTTATGTATCTCCAGAGAATCTGAACACATACACACTCATTTTGATATGTTTAACATGATTTTCTCTAGGGGATGTAAGTATTTAAAAATAGTATGGTGACAGGCTTGCATGATGAACGTGCGGAACATGTTGAAATAAATTTGAAATGATCTCCAATGCAAACACAAAGAGCGGCCCAGTGAGAGCAGTGGTTTGTGTTGACTGTGCATTCATATTTTAACCTTACATTGCCCTCAGAAACTAATGTGACTATTTGCAAACAGATACATTTGCAAAACCACAAATAGTCAACCCAAAGGAAAAAGTTTCCAGATTCATCTTAAATATCAATTTTTCATTGGGTCTACTAAAATTCCTTTAGAAATATTCAAATAGACACACAAAACATTTGGGAATTCAATGTTGAAAATTTCAATCACTGCTGACAGTTATAGTGCTGTTAATGAATGTGTATAGTGTAGCATAGGTTAAATAATTTGATCATTTGAAATGCTTGAGTTCATGTTAAAATCTCTGCATTGATAGCAGATTATCCTAGTGCTGTCTAGGAAAACATTCAGATATTAACAACATTCATGATTTTTATTTCCTGTGGGAAGATGTGCATTCTTAATGGCCATTCAAAAACAATATTGTAATTATTTTCTGTGTAACTTTAACAGGTCTAAATTAAAATGTACAGAATTTATGTGCAGTAGGATAAAATGCATCCGCATTATTATTTATTAATTTAAAAGCTCTGGGTTTGTGAAGCCAAATTGAAAAGCAAGCCCTATTCATTATATTTCTGTGTGTTGGCTCTGGTGTGTGTGTGGTTATGGGCCTGCTGTTCCTGTGTGAACAGCAGACGAGGGAGCTGAACTTATGACCCGTCCCTGAGGCGGGGGCTTGGACGCTTCTACAGAATCACAGAGCCCATCCAGTCAAACAGACCAACTGACACACCACACTGACTACAAATATGTTTTTATTGCACACACACGCCATTTACAGTCAGTGTATATACATGCATAACAGCTAGAAATCAATTTTTAAAAATATATCGCAAACATTCGTTATTTTCAAAAGATGAAATAGTCGTGGTTTAAGCTATATGATTAAATGTATTTATGCTACAGTTCAAATAGCAAAAACAATTAGATAAATGCTTATGTTACTTAAAAAGTTACTTATTATAAGACTTATTATATTATTTTATCTTTTTAGTGTCTCACACTAAATATACTCCTTTGAGATCAATGACAATAAATATTAATGACAAATTATATTTTACGAATTATTTGTTAATTTACAAATCAACAATCCTACATTTTTAGTAAATATTTTTCAATTAAAGAAAAGAAGTGGAAAAACAAGATATCAGTTTAATCTTTTAGTCTGCCCACAATAATGTTAACATTCAAAATCCCATTCTACTCCTAATTTATTTATTTTTAGCACAATAATTAAGAAAATAATGAACAAATAAATAAATAGCAACCTTTTTACAACATACATTATGTACATGCATTTATTCATTTTCTTCAAAATAATAATAATAGCTTAATGTTTAAAAAAAACGTTGTTGTTATAATTATGAATCTTAAAGGCAGTATTGGTCGCAGTCTACATCTGTCTGTGAGCTGAATTTATATCCTCATTGCACCAAAACAAGACCCTCATCGACAGACAAGAGTAAGTGAAACAACTGCAAGAAAAGTGTGTAGAAGAGTCAGAAAACGCAGCGCGAAGGTGGGGTTGAGATCAGACAATGGTTCCCAGAGTGTCAGCACCCCCTACTGGTTTGATTAAACCCAAGGCTGAAACTTCTGACCCTATGACCCTCCAATATGCCCTGGGCAACCCTAGAGGACAAGACCCTCTAGTCAACTGCTTTATAGAGACAGAGGGAGCGGGAGAGAGAGAGAGAGCGTATCTACCATCTGTTTTCAGCAGCTTGGGAATATGGCAAGTGAAGTCAAAATCATTGTGGCCGACAGCTCACTCCACTGATAACCCCTCCATGAGTCATTTTAACACTGGATCTGGAATGAAGGGAAATGCATGAGATAGTGTTCTCTGTTATTGTTGTTGTGTTCTAAAAGCCATTGAGCTGTCTAGGTAGGCAGCATTTAGGGAAAGTCCCCTTCTGAAGTACAGGCTGTTCCACAACGTAGGCACCTATGCTGCTTCCTGTGATACATAATTTAGACCAAAATTTAGTTCACATGTATCCTTCACTGAAACTTTAATCCTATGTTACGCTGTAAGACGTTCAGTGAAAAAGAAAAATCTAATACAGAGGAAGTGATGTTAAAAATACAGTTTCAATAATATAGCAATTCAAACTAATTTGTTGTAATGAAAAATGTGCTCTGCATTTCTACGCTTGCTGAAGTCTTAAATTGTTACCTCAGGAACACCAACTATTGAAATAAATTGCAAGTTTGCTGCTTACATAAAACGTTCCAAATTGTTCACTTACAAGATTGTGTAAGCAGCAGGCAATCAGGTAGCTCACTAAATTTTGGAACAGAGCTTGTGTGTGCTTTTGTAAATGGTTCATATGAGAGGAGAGAACATACTTCTCGACTGCAGATGATCTGACGACCCCAGATGGAGCAGCTCTGTTGTTTCATTATCAGTGAGGTTCACGTTCAGTAGAGGTTCGGCTATCATTATCCATCAGCTTTAATGAGACAATGGCACTTCTGTAAAGGTCAGGCAATTATTGTGTGCGAGACTTTCCATGAGAGGCAGCTAAAATGGGGAGATAAAACCAAACTCACATGCGCATACACACGATCACACGTCTACACACACACACATGGGCTTATAGAGACAGTGCAGCCATGACTGTCTTCAGGCAATCAGCACGGCATCTTTCAGACACACAGACCTTTAGCTTTTCAAGAGCAGGTAATGCCACTTTTCTTGGCTCTCCAATTCAATTACATTTAATGAATGTTACATTAACATAAAAGGTGGACCTGTAGAAACATGGGAGGCAGAAAAATGGAGGAAAATAGTGCCAGCTCTTTCTTTCTACTAACATTCAATGACATGTGGGTAGTCATAGTGGGTAGCAGATAGCATTTTTTATCAACATCAAGATTAAAATGGCAGCTATAATGCAAGTGCTACATACATTTATTTAAATCAGTGAAAAATGTGAGGTTATTTAATTAAAGAGCTATCTGACCTGACAATTTATTAAAACATTTAAATTGTAGATTGAATCACATTAAATTATATTTTGTAATATAATTAGTTATTTATTAGTTTTTATTATTAGTTATTACTAAATGTGACTGCACAAAACATTTTTAGGTTACCAAACAAAAATAAAAAAATACATTTATATGTCAAAAACAATCAGCTTTACCAATGTATTGGTTGAAATGTGTTAATAAACCCTAAGATACTATTGTTTTACTCTTTTCACCATTTATATCCAGCTTTTTGCAGTTAACCTACAGTTAATACCCCTGTAATGTGACAAATGGATGGTGAACAAATATTCCACAAAGACTCTCAATTAATGCAAAGGCATTAAGTAGGAAGCATAAAAATGCAGTTTAAGATTAAGTTTAGCTTGTCACAGCTCCAGACAGTATCACTACTTGACATGTATGTGACTTGATGTGTTAATGGCTGTATTTCTTGATGTACATCTGCCTATGTCTCCCTAGATTGCATCAATCAAATGATTAAAAGATATTGCACTAATGTCTGAACAGCAAGAAAATGATGCATTATTCCCGTAAACATAACAATGTTAGCAAATTTAATATCACGTCTGTTATTTATCAATATTTATTGGTGAGAGCAGGTGAAAGGGATCAGGCAGACTCTCTTAGTCACCAGTATCATGTGGTACATAAAGGCTCAGTGCCAGATTTTGTAACAGGATCAGTGTTAAACCTTTAACCTCTGACTTATGACATAAACCCCCCATGCCGTTAGCCTGTTAGCATTACATACAGCTCAAGACAGCTTCACCACAGAGCTGGCACTGATCGGGGCAGCTCTAATTTTTTCATGTGACATAACTCTGAGCATTTCCTTAGAAGTGGATAACCCATGCACGCATAGCTATTAAAGCCACATACTGAGAGAACATATCCGTTTTCATTTCGGCCAGTGCTGTCAGCTAGTTTCTCCTGCCAGATTGAAGCATAAACAGTCAGCAATATTTCAGGCACTTGTGCTGCTTTTTCATGTCAATGGCACATCCTGTATGTAAAACAGTTTGCTTTTCATTTCTAGATTACCAGCCAAACAATCTGGGTCATATTAGTTCTGTAAAAGAAAACTCCCAAAAATCAGGACTTTCAATAATGTTTATCTAAAGAATCAAGTTTAGCCTGAAATTAAAACAGAAATACTTAGGTTATTGTTAACACAATTAAGATTATTGATGCAAAATATTTAGTTAATTTGGAAAAATACTGAATTTTGATGCAGTAAATGCAGCACTGTGCATTTACTTGGCACAAAGTGTTTCATCTTATTGCTGTCTAAAAGAAATAACAAGGAGATATTGCAGAGATCTTATGTGGTTGTTCTGACCAAAAAGACACTCAAGGAGATGGTGGTCAATAATAAGTTCAAAAGCTGTGAGAGGCTATGATGTAAACCCTGGAGCAATGGACACAACTGTAAAAAAAACAGAGCAGGCAAAGATCAGCCAGACCAGGAAGATGAAAAATAACTCTCTAGCACCGTCAATGGCATTTACACAGCCACTGGCAACACAGGCACAGCTTTACGCAGACCCAATGGTTACAGTATTTTAACGGCTGGATTAATGGGGTGGCAAGAAGAGCAATAAATTGATAATATAACCGCCGAACATACTTGCCAGGACAATTAAGATAATACAACTGGAAAAAGAGGGCCTATGAATCCCAGCATAAAGAGCGATGTGACTATTATGACACACACGCCCTTGAGGCTCGGCAGGAAAAAGAGAGAGAATGCTGCCAATAACATTGCGGATGAGACTTGTCCAATCACACTCACATTCTAATGCCAAACAACCACAGGTGCATGAAAGTCTTACTGTTACCGACAATTTAAAGGTCATAAGGGTATTTTGTTAATGTTGAATACTTTCATCTATCCAGTTTAATGTGCAGAGAACTATAAATAAGTCATTTGTAGGCTGATTTCCCAGAAATGTCTTTGCTTATACATTACAAGCTCAGGACTGTGTTGGTTTAACCAGTCATGTGAGTTTGGGGAGGGACTACCTGTTTTAGCAACCAAATGGGTAAATTTCAGAAAAAGTGAAAGTAAAAAAGGAAAAATGTGTAGCTATGGTAATACCACTGATGTTATTCCATACTTTTGAACTACCATTTATAAACCATGGTACATGAATATGTTAATCATACTGTATTATGGCACTGTACTATAAAGTACCACAGTATTTCCATCTGATACCATCACTTTACCATGATATTGCCAGTACTTTTTAAAGAGATAATTACTGGTAGTTGTGTGGCTGTAATAAGTATTCCTCAGAAAACAAGTGGGTTTGAGTATTACACTTAATTAGCAAAACTAAACATTTGCCAACACAATGCCAACTTTAACCTCCGTTTCACATAAAAACCTGCTGGGAGCGAAGAATCGCATTTTTCAATGATGACCACAGACTCTTTAATGTAGTCTAGATTTTTACACTAAATACCTCAGCATTATCCCTCAATCAATGGGGCAGGATCACTCAATCAATTATTCGCTGATAATTAATCCCTGCCACTGTTAAAATAATGGAGGCACTTTTATAGCTTCATTATACGATTTATTTATATTACACCAAAAATAAGAAATTGCGGCTAGATTCTTAATCATGTTAAGTGCTTCTTCATGCAAGCAGGGTGTGCCCATTTCTGAGCATACTCCAGAGTCATTCTTTACACCTTTCAGAAGCATTTAAGTGTGCATCTTAAGCCATACATAACAACCATATTTCTCAGCGCTAGCCATTTGTGCAACACCAGCTATCTACAAACAACAAATAAATAAAGCATAATATGAAAGTGAAAAATGACAGCAAGAAGCCATAATTAAGACGAAAAGGCTATCTGTGGTGCCTAATGAAGATATATACCCGTATTTCTCAAACACAATGCTAATTAGTGTGTAAGATTCCATTAATCGTTCATGAATTATTAAGCTCCATTAGCTAATAAACCTTGTGTAAAAATAAATCAGAATTGCTGGAGCATTGTGGGACAGGTAAAGACACACTCTCTTTGCTTTATTGGTTGGAGCTAAATGATGGAATGCTGCAGTGACATCATTAATCCAGCTCAGTGCTAATGTGGCAGAGATTGATTAGCCTGAGGCTGAATGTTGAAGATAAAGCTACAGGAGAAGACTTCTGGGGTAAACATGCATGTAGATATAATGGCAAAATAATCTTATCTCCAAAATAAAATAGGTGTGTTAATCATGTTTCTTTCAAAAAGAATGCAATGAAGTGTTTGTTTTGTGCATTTGTCTTGCCTGACACAGCTGCATCATTTCACCCAAATTGCGTAAATATTTGGGTCGGATTATCTGTTTGGCCAACTAATTGTAGATTAGGGGTGGGATTGAGAAACCTGGTTGAAAACATTCATTTTGCAAGTTTGTTTGATTATGCTAATTCTGCGGAAATTTGGCACTTCTCAGATTTGGGGGAGAAATGTACTTCACTAGGAAAAGGAGAGGTTGAACCAGGAGAGGTGGTTAAAACAGTGTTGATATTAATGAGCGTTTCTAACAAGAAGCATTCCTCACATGCTAAGGATGGAACCCTGAGAGATTCACTGCAGATGAAGGAATTTATCATTAATGCTTGGACAGTAATGATACCCAAAGATGGCGTTATTGGTAAATTATAATGGATGATGCTTCGTAAATGTCTTTCTGTGCTGGCCCTTATCCTCCAGATCCAAATTAAAGCTGAGTGCCTTGGAGTCAGTGAGCGGCGGCCCTGCACACATGCAGGATTGATTTTCTTATTTTCATGTCAGGCTCTATCCAAAGAATGAGTTTTAAATCTGGATGAGTTATTAAAGCCTGCATTAGAGTGGAGGGGGGAAGAGGGGGAAAAAGGAGAGCAGAAACAAAACAGAAAAGAAAAGGCATGTGGTCGGTAGCCAGGCCGGCTGCAGAACTGAATGGCACCTGTCAGTGAATGATAAACGACCTCCTTTGCCCTTCAATTCCTGCTGCTGTCAGTCAGGGTGGGGTCATTAATCTTCGTCGTTGGCTTGTAAGGTCAGGCAGACGAGCAGGAGGAGAGGAGGAGAACAGTACAGGGCGGCATCAGGCAAGCCTGGGTCAAGATAAGATATGCAGGTCTCAGACAATACTGCCACAATCACATTGTCAACCAAGAACCTTGTTTGCATAATTTATTATGATTCACAGAGCAGTCCCCACACTCTTGATGGGTGTGAGGTGTGACGAAGGTTTGAGGATGTGCAGACAGATGGAGAGTGCGTCGGGGCTGCCAGCCACAAGCAACCCGACCAATCAGAGACAAGTTACAGCCCCCACAGCCAATCATAGATCTGGCACTTCAATTACTGCATAATAAAGGAACATTCATCATTCAATTAGGCGTCTGTCATGAATCCACAAAAGGGGGAAAGTTCTAAGCCAAGACACGGTGAAGAAAAGCAGGGACAGGATATAATCTACTTATAACTGAAGACCAGAGGAAAGAGAGAACAATATAGAAGAAGTTAATTGCAAGGACAGTGTCATGACTGATGTGCAGCTGTTATATAATGAGGATGGCGTCTCGTCTATAGTCCCATACTAAAAGCGTTCACCTACAAAACCACTAAGAAAACCATAGTGAACCCATGACCTTTAGACTGAAGGTCAACTTGTTGTAAATACAACATGGACACATCAGAGGTAGTCCTCTCCATCAGGAGGATTTCTCTGCCTTTAAAAATAAAGTGTCAAATACCTTTTCTCCTATTTTAGCTTAACAGGCAGTGACAGCTAAGCTATTCATTAGGTGCATTATCCAATGTGCAAACACTGTGGCTATAGTGCTTGTGTGGCTCAATCAATGGTGTGAATTTGGGTCGGATTATTTGTTTGTCTGACCAACTTCTTTTGTTTTTTGTTTTGCTAATGAAGAAAAATAGAAAAATTTGGAATTGAATGTTTAGTGTTGCTCTTTAAGGGTCTGGCGCAATCAAATAAGAAAATAAAAAATGAATTTTAGGTTTGCCTGTTTTAAAAATAGTAGAAGGCAGAGGGGGTATTCAGAATTGTTCCCTCTGCTAGATTTGACAAATAATATGTTCTTATGTTTAATAAAAAGCTGCTTTTGCATAGAGACAGCTTTTTATACATAATAAAAATTAGTAATTGTAATTTATTGTGTATTAAGAAAGGGGAATGCAATAAGACAAAGGTACTTTTATTACTTTTATTTTCAGATGAACTATCCCTTTAAAGTGAGATGAATTGGACTGTACCTTCAACATCATAAGTCTCTCTGTATTCCCTCTACACCTCTTCCAATGAACATCTAATAAGAGTGTGAATCTGTCTTCTGTGTTTCCAGATTTTGTTTTCCTGCTATCCCGCTGACAATAGGCAAGGTAACACTCAAAGGCTCAAGATGAAAGAACAGTGAAAGCTAGATGGAAATTCAGACAGGCATCCATCTGTTGAAGAGAAGAAACACAACGAAGAGATAAATGGAGAGGCAAAATGGAAGAAACAGATGAATAAAACAAACTGATGAGAGTAAAGAAAGGGTAAATAATTGATGACTTCTGGGTTTAAAAGAGACTGCTCATTAATATCCTCCTGTAGTTTCATTAAGGAGTGAAACAACAAGCTTCTGAACAATGGTCCTTGGTTCTCCCGCTTAGAAGTCAAATGCTGCATGTTCTTTTCCCTCTGATGCCAGGTGCTACAATATTCCAGAGGCCCATTCCCCAACCTCCTGTAACCCCCCCACTCCCAAAATTCCCATCACATATTTACCTCCCCAGACCTTGTAAATAATATATCAAGATAAATGATAATCGCTGCGTTTTTCGAACCTATAATCTAATGAGCCCCATTAATTAAAAATGAATGCAGCTGACAGTGTTTGTCGGTACGTGTCTGATGGAAACGAATTGTGGCACAGACGTTCTACATCAGGAATGAAGCGTTTTTCCTCCTGCCACAACATTTCTCACTATTCCTTTGCTGTGTTCTATCAGTTACGCTGCTTTTAATAGAACAGGCACAGATCCAGATAAGCTCTGAAAACTATGTAAAGGTATCTGAGGGGTCATCTGATGTTATCCATATTACATTTAAGACAAAGCGATGCCTTTATGGGTACATGTGTCTCCATTTTACACTGTTCTAAACTGCATAGAAAAGTCAGGGGATAAAATATCCAATCATTATTGTATCCGTTTGCTCTTTCATTACAATTCCTTAAAAGCAATGTCAAAGCAACCGAAATGTCGCTGTGGGGGGTGACAGTGACTAAGTCTCATCACCACATCCCCGTCAGACTTCAAACAGCCATTTGGACATGCATTGTATGCAGGACCCCCCCGAGACCGCCGATTGAATTCTGGCAAACAGGACTAAACATCTGCTTCAAACAAAAGACATCTGCATATTTCAGATTTGTTTTTCATAAATTAAAGGCACAACCTGCCAAAACCTGAGTGCAGTTGTGTGTTCTTGTGTATAATTAGATAAAGTTTACAAGCTTTGAAAGTTCGAAATTAGCATGAAGCATCAGGGCTCACCTGGGAATCTGAATCCCAAAATGGGAAAGGGTTTTCCGCCTCTTTCCTCTCTTTGCCATCTGAAGGAGGGAAACGCAACTGAATTCATTTTACCGAAGACAGTTATGCGTGTGTCATCTATTTTGTGGAAAACATGTTTTTTTTTAAATAAATTAATATTTTTTACAAGACCCTTTATCTCCAAAAATGACAATGTTTAGGGTGCTTCAGTAATTCCATAACGCATAGAATATACATATTTGTAAAGTAATATTCTGTTAAATGGTTTATTAAAATAAAGCCTTATAAAATTAAAAATCTTTACATAAAAGACATTTGGTGGCAAAAATGCATGAATTAATGAATCAATGTTAAAGACTCAGTTGACTCAGTTCCCACCCGGCTCTGACAGCCTTCCGCCCTGGTGTTATGAGTTCGGATAGCAGAATGTTGCTCTTGTAAAATCAGCTTTAATTATTCATTGAAGTCAACTTCTGGTTTATCTCCACACTTGTTCTAGGTCCTGAGAGAGTGGGTGGGAGGGGACGAGAGAGGGGCATTGTGGGCCATGTCCTTCTCAAAGTCTGCATGCTATTTGAGTGTCTTTCAACTGAATTACCAACATTTACATCAGCAGCTTCAGATACAAATAACCCAACAGCTGAGAGCTCAGAGTGGATGGAGGAGATACAGCAAGTGTGGAATTAAAAAGAACACCACAAGGAATAGAATCTCCACTTCCTCTCTGTCCTAAAGAGCTTGTGAAATGATGGTTGCTGTTATGCCTCCCCACAACCTAAACTCGCCCATTTTCATACTTTCATTGAGATTACTTACCGCATTGTACCCGGTCTCCTCTTGAGTCCTGTAAAACTAATTCCGGCTAATTGCCAATAATACTTTAACAAGATCTGACATCACCTTGCCCTCCACTGTACTTGAAAGTCGACACTGACATACTAAAAAAATGATGGCCTATAGTGTGCCGATCAATAATACAAGTGTTTTCCCCACTCTGTGATATGCCTCCAAGGGAGAGCTACAGGCACCGTTTAATGCATATTTGCAGAAAACTATTTTAAACAGGCTCAAATTGGGAGGTGATTATATGGACGATGTGGGACCTGTTATAATTACCTCAAACCGCTGTGTTGGTGATAATCTATGGTAATTGCGAGTTTCTAGGCTTAAGCGGTACATGTATTATCTTTATGATGAAAGAACAAGATGCGCATCCTCTGAGATGTTTAATGCATGATCCTTGCAGTGTGGATGTAATTGTTTTATGTTGTAGAAAAATCCATCAATAAACAAATATTTATAATCCATGCGGAGATCATAGCAGATCTTCTCTCTAATTTAAGAAAGAATTAGATTAGTTATGTTCATTCTAATTAGATGAATTTATGTCGCTATAAATAGCATAAAAGGCACTTAACGCAAAACCTATGTGAAGCGTAGATGAACTGTCATTAAATAAATGCAAACTTGGCTCATTAAATGTAAAGGGTCCAGAATTCAGTGTTCTCACTTGAGCAAATTGTGAAGCTTTGATCTTTATTCTTCTGTAAGCAATACCAATTACTGTGATTGCCCTAGATTAGGGAGACATTCTTGACATTAATTACAAGTGAAAAAACAAAGACACACCAATTAAGATAATAAACTACAATGACCGTCACCCAACAAATGCTGAGTTTGTCAAATCTGTTATTTTACGAGACTGGGGTGACTTTTATACATGTTCTCTCTCCTTTGCAGGTAACAATAGCATCAAGTGGCTCTCAGATCAAATGTGCTCATTCACTGAAGGACTGTGGCTTTTTATTCCCAAACAATTAATGCAAAAGAACGGTTATGTGGATAATGGCTCAGATAATTCATGTTTGATGTTCACTTAACTCTTGTTAAGAAAATCACTATATTAATTGAAGAAGAAATGAAGTGCATTACAATACACTGGTTCTTACAAATTTCCACATCAAACCAAAATACAATTTTGCCAATTTGAACTCATTTTATGATGTAATGGGGCTCCAATAAAGAAGGTAAAGCTTAAAAAAAATTGACAAACCTATTTATATTTGTAACCTATTCATTAATAACCTATTAATATTGGTGATTTTGGTTTAGAATTAAAAAAAGAGAAAACATTTTTCCAAAGCAAGAACAGTCAAGTACATTTCTAGAGAAGTTTAGGTGAAATTAATGGGGGATTAAAGGATTGTGTACTATGTCAAATAAATGCTGAATATCAAAGTCTTGAGTATAGACGGGGAGAGAATTTGGGCAGCACCCTGGGATTCATCGGTGGCAGGATGCAGGAATTGGAATATGGTCCCTCTTGTTGTCTGAAAATCCATTGAGGGTGTTTGCCATATGCTCATCTTTCCCAAGGAAAAATAAATGTTGGATTAAAGTGACGGCAGCTATGAGCCCCTTCAATATGTTCAAAGCCCTTATGAAAATTACTGTACACAAGTCTTCTGGAGAGGCCATTTTAGATCAAAGCCTGAAGAGACAAAAAAGTTTCAGGTGACAAGAAGGCACAGAGAGAAAGAAACAGAGTGAATTTCAAGGCAACTGATGGAATTAGTTTTACAAAACAAAGATGCAGGAAGAAAATTATTTCTATAAAGTAAAGCAAACACTGTCCTAATCTAATAAGTTGATTAAACTTTAAAATACTTTATTAACACTTTTAAATTTAACATTTTAAACTAAGCTGTTGCTATTGGTACCAAGGATGTTCTATATAATGTAATGGTTGCTAGGATTGCTGTGTTTGTGTATTGCTATGTTTTTGCTAGACAGACAAGGGGTCTTGATGGTTGCTAAGTAGTTCTGAGTCATTGGTAGTATATTGTTTATTGATTGCTACAAAATGTCTATTGCACACCTGTGCTATCTGATAGAATAGCAGAACTGTAGACATCACTTTGTTTATATCTTATCTGAAACTCTTTTAAGTTTTCAGTCTTTTCCTCAGCAAAATTCTCCATTTGCTCTTAGTTTCATTTCACTGCTGTCAGAAAAAAGTGACTGAGATATGAAAGAGATCTTTGTGACGTCACTATTCTAATGGGACTGTTTCACTCACCTTGAATACAGTGCAGTTGGTTAGGCTGAGAGCAGCCCATTCTGTCTGCCTCTCTCCTGCACCATCTGGCCTAGTTTCTGTCATTTCTGCCCCAGGAGAAACTGACCTGAAGAAAGCAGTGGAGGAAACAGCTGCCACCCTGTGCTCACCTGCATGAAATCCACACACTATGGCAAAAGTTTTGTTGGCAAAACAGGAACAATGCACTGTACACATTAAAGCTGTGGAATGCTAAATGCAACTTAAAAAGTGAACTGTTTTCATTGCCATCTGTTCTTTAGACAGAGAAAAATGGCTTGATTTATTCAAAAATAATGACTTTTTATAATGCTAAAGCGTGTACATGCGGTTCTTTTTGCATTCAAAGAATAAAAGAACATGGAAGGGATATAAAACAGCTGTGCACATTTTCTTCAATCAGAGGGGCTTGATTTCAGATTTGCCATTATGATTTCTGGTGCTAGACATTCCTCCCTCTAATAGGCTTGTCGATTAACAGCAACAATTCTCCAATTTAAATCTGTTTCCATAGCAAACCACATCAAAGCGTCAAACACATTGTTTTCTCCTTGATCATCACTGCCACGGTAATTTCAAAAAGAGGAAATTACAATTGGTTAATAGCAAGCACACTGCGAATTAATCTCAATGTCTCACCCATGGTCTGCATATTCATATAAATATAATGTGACTTGTCACCACTCCTGAAATTTATTGGTTTTTCACCTTCGCAAATTAAGAGTTCCAATTTATGAATATTTTAACACATGTGCTCTGTGGGACATTTATCACCGGCATCGCGATTCTAAACAGAATAAATGAGCAGTCAAGCTGCCGCGCAGCCGGACGTTCCTGTGGACAGATTAATGAGAAAGCTGGAGCGGCAGGGCAGCCGGCAGGTTGGGCCTCCCTCGGAGAGAGGAGGGTGGGAGAGCTCTGAGGGGAGAACACAGAGATGAGACACAGGAAGAGCTCAGCTTCCTCTACCCCAGATGTCCTCAGCTCTGCACAAAACAGCTAAACATCACAATAGAGATCCTTGCCTAAACATAAACTGTCTTTGTGCATATTAACTTAGTCACTAAAATGGTACGTTACATACTTCCTTGTCTATCTAATTACCCTTATTACAATTCCCTCTATTATTACAATTACCTATATTTCTCTATTTAATGCTTTCTTTAAGACACTACTGCTGTAATAATGCAATATTGATGTTAAAGTTAGCACTAATAATTGTAATTTTAAAAAAATTCTGTAATGCCAAAATAATATCTAATCTGAAAAGAATGTTGTCCAAAGTAATTATATAGTAAAATAGTGAGTCCATATAGTAATTCCAAATAAATGTATTAAAGTATGACATGATGACAAATTATGTTAAAATAAATTCTATGTAGAAAAAATTCTGTAATCCCAAAAAATGAAGTAAAGAATCTCAAACTATATAATAGGCCCAAAAAATGCAGTAATGCCAAAAGAATGAGTATGGTGATCTTGGCTTAGGAGGTGTCATGTCAATATATTCTGTTCTGCTTTGGGCAGAGGCATTAAGGCATTTAAGCACCATCCAAAACAAGCTGCAACCATGCAGAACAATGTTACTAAAGTTTACTTTGAAAAAAAAACATCTGCTGTGGGAGCCAGCAGCATCACTTGACAACAGCCTCTGTGGTGACTCAAAAATGTGTGCCTTATTTCACAAACTCCCACCCAAAACAGCTGGCACAGAGAAGTGTGAGATCATTTAGATAAAAGCTGGCAAAGGATGTGTATCCTGGACTCCTTCCATATCGCGAGTCCCACCATGTGCTTGGTGTCATCCTCAAGGTTTCGCCTGCCTAGGGGAGTAAGAGCCCGAAATAAGAGAAAAAGAAGAGCTCTGCTGTGGTAATTATTTCTGCAGCTTCCATTCTGTTCCACCCTGGAATGCACACCCCAGCGACTGCTCGCTGCTCACCTGGCTCTCCTCACCACATCAGAAGGCGAACCAGAGCCCGCTCTCCTCCGAGAGACCCGCAGAACCGCCGGCTTCTCATAAACACTGGCAGCTGCTGCGGCAATTAGCCATGCGCTCTGTACTTTTACAACAATGCAATCCTCCCTGATCCCCACAATTAGCTTCTTAATTGGGTCTAAACAACCAAGGCGGAACAGATGAATAAGACTAGGAGAGCGGAGGGGCCGTGCGGCTGGAGCTTAAGAAGCCAAGTGCTCTCCCTCGGCGGCCTCTGGCATTTAGCTATTTGCGACAGAAAAGAGAAAAAAGGAAGTGGGTTTTGATGCCTCATATTTAAATTGGAAGTGACATATCCCTGCCCTTTACTTATTCTTCTAACTATATGGTTGTGTGAAATGCTAATATTGCATCTGACAGAGGGTGTTATGTGACTTTTAAACATGCTGTCCAGAACCTCCAGGCTTCGCTGAGGAAGGCTTATATTGTGAAACCATTCACACCTGGCAGAACAATGACATGACATGGCAATGTCCATATATATATATATATATAATATAATTAATGAAAAATTAATGACCCTTGCATGTCATTATACAGTACATACCCCATCAACCCTGTACAAAATAATTTGATCTCTATTCCTAAATCACAATTACGATTTTTGCTATTTTAAAACACTGTATTTGTTAAAATCAGGGTCACATTTAACTGCAAAAGCATGCCATAAAAATATTATTTCACTATATTTATTATTTAAATATATTTATCTATTTAAATATTATATTTGATTTTCCACACCATACACAAAACTGTGTGTCAGTCTATTTATACAGCTTTTTTATACTATTGTACAATTATTATTATTATACTTCTTGGGTTCACACTGTAGTGTTTGGCCTTGTTGTGGTTCAATAAAACGCTAGTTTCCTTTAAATTATGACATAATGGAACAACCATCTTAATATTGCCATCATTCAACAGCATTACAGGCACAGATTAATGCCGGAACATCCGTGCTGTGTAATCGGACAAATCATTTTGTTACAGTGAATTAACAGGAACCGCAACTGCAGAACTGGTTGATGATATATTACTAATGCAAGGTTCCTTCTGTTCATGTAGGCCTTTTCTTTTCCATTTATTACAGGGGAACCATTCAAAGTAAAGGTTTATATTTTGACTAGTGGTCTCTCTCAGCAGGTAGAGTTTGAGGTGTGTGTGTCAGCTGTGAGTGCTGACAGCAGCGTCTGGCCCTCACACACATCACTCCAGCAGGGGAGCCCAGTAGCAGCGAGCATCATTTCTATATCAGCACCACATTCAGTATGCAGACCTCCACAACATCACACACACACCCCACTTGAAGAATGCAAGCACCATCTAGTGCTTTCAATTGGCAAAGACAAACATCTATCTATTTATCTATCTATCTATCTATCTATCTATCTATCTATCTAT